>CAXKVX010004111.1:0-25026 GCA_964058865.1 Eleocharis quinqueflora
AAAGTTCTTTTATTGCAACTTGCAGAAGGAACAACTATAGGTGCTAGTTTGTACCTATCCGAATTCAATAGACTGAATTAATTAAATCCACTGGTTACAATTATATTATTGTATATATGATTTACAATCCAAACCCAATGGTGACCTCTAATGGTTCAGTTGTCTTATGATAAAGTTATCACTGTTCAAGTTCATGCTAATCTGATCAAACTTTGAAACTAGAAAATCAGCTTAAATTGAGCGTATCAAGTTTATGATCATATGATGGCTTAATATTTTCTATATCCTTATACTCTTTCTTATTTGCTTATTTCTCCCTCTAGTTTCTCATATTTCTAGTTTGTCCCTAAACTCTTCTAATTTATTGTTTGCCCATCAAGTTAGTTGTATAGGATTAATTATGATTATCTTATACAAATAAAATTTGATCCAAATTAAAATAAAAAATGACAAAAATTCCCTTTTTGTGCTCTTTGTTTCCCTCGTTCTCTGACGATCTTTTCCCACCAATAAACCAGTACCTATTGGTACAACTAAACGACATAACAAAAATTTCCACAACATGCATCACATCCATTATTTTCTCTAGCTCAACGTCAGTTGTCCATAAGAATTTTCGTATATCAATATACCAGTAAATTCATGCTAAAAGCTGAATGAAATAACTTACTGAAAAAATGCCGTTGAGCAAGACCTTGATTATAACTTAAATTTTGTTGCTTATGCTGAAGAATAAATGAAATAATTAACAATAATAAACAAGAAATAGTATAGAAAAGGTAACAGTTTTAACTGCTAACATCTGACAACAATTCTAGTTGGTACGTTTTTAACTGAATGACATGCTTAGTGTTTCCTGCTTATAAGATCGATTAAAAATACAAATTCTAACTTCTCATTTGGCAATTCTTTCAAAACATGTTTTAGTTATTTATTTCCTTGAAAGTGCTCATTTAGACACTGACAATATCATTGCTTCAATATACAAGTCTATTCCTTTAAATTAGTTGAGACTACATATCTTCTTTTTGCCAATATCATTGTTCAGTTGATATACAATTCATATTCAGGAGGGTCCATATTGGCTTGTCCAGGTTTAGGCTCAAACCAATTTCTGATGTACTGTTCTTGTTCCATTATTTCAAATGTGCCATATCGAATTAATGATTTCCTAACTTAGTTGTTTCTGTCATTTTGAACTTTAGATGCATAAGCATTAATTTGCTACAAGTTTTGAACATCATCACATTAACAAAAGTATGATAAAATATGAATTATTCTAAGAAGCCAAAATCATAAATAGTAAAGTATGCTAATATTTGCAGTAAGATCCTTATACCACTAAATTCATACAAGTCAAAATCTCTATAACATACATAAAAATCATGAACTCATATAACTAATATCTTTATACAAATATGGTATATGAAATCCGATGGCTCATAAAACATGACAATACACATCTATAATTGCTATTAAATAGAAGACAAAGTAAGCTAAATATTGTTGTCCAGGAGGATTTGGAAGAACCGATGAAGCTTGCTGCGCATGTTCATTTTATTCTCCAGTCTTACTTTTTTCTGAATCATGTAAAAATAAAATCGAAGTTTCAAAATTTCTCTATGGAATAAAAACCTATTGAAAAGAAAGGACAGATTGTGTTGAACCAATAAACCATCTTAACTGGAGGGAATTAACTCGAGGGAAATTAGTCATGTGAAATTAATTGGGGCATTGACATCGTATTGTAAATATTGATAAAGGATCCATCTCCTCTTTTTTCATAGCCAATAAATAGATATTGTTAGAGAAAGATGAGAGAAAGAGTTAAGAGGAGGCGAATGAATGATCAGATAGGAGAAAAGAGGACCTCTGAGCGTTGCCGATTGATACATCTGGTGGGAAAAGTTTTCAGCAACAAAGGAGAAAAAAACGAGTGAAAAATTAAAGGAATACGGGAAGGCCATTTTTGTCATTTTTTATTTTAATTTGGAATCAGTTTTGTGTTTTTATATGATTATCATAATTAATCCAAATCAGCTAATTTGATGGACAAATAAGAAACTACTTAAAAGAGTTTAGAGACAAATTAGAAATATGTAAGACTAGAAGGAGAATAAGAAAATAAGAATGAGTTCAAGGGTGTAGAAAAAAATATGCCTAATATGATTATTTTGATATTTTGTTTAATATCTAAATATGAGTCGTTACAAATTTAAGTTACTTGTCGGATGATATATACATGCATGCATGAAAGTGTATCTTTTTTATATATTCATATGCATAAAAGCGCCTATCATGCTACTAATTTGAGATTTCAAACTTTACTTTCTATAGTGATCAAATTTGTCATTTTATTTTATTTTTGAACATATTTCAATCCTATTTTTGTTAATTATCACAGACAAAGCAGAGGATCTGCCAAGCTCCAATAATAATAGGTAACTGCTCAAGGTCAAGCTGATTTGGATTTTACTGTTAAAGATCTAACCATCCATAACTAACAGTGATCAGGAATTAATGTTCTTGATGGTGCAACTTGAACTGCTCTGCTGCTGTATTAATATTTTCTCACATATCCTAGGCTTTTTGTCTGTATTTCATATTACTTTGGAGAGCTTTATATTGTCCGGTGCTTTTTTGATCATATTTTAATTTCAAAAAAGAATAAAATTTAAAATATGCATCAAAGCAGTTTTTTGGCTACAGGTGTGGCGCTTAATTACTGACATATCAGATCCTCTGCCCCTGGGTTCTACTTTCCGTTTCCAAGAAGACCCATTGGTTTTATTGCTGAGATTATATTGTTTTTTTAAGTAGGGGATTATCTTGTTATTCTTTAGTTATAACTTATAAGAGCACTAACCATTCGACCCACATTAGTGCTATGCATATGCAACTTAAAACTATATAAATATTGTTTGTTGAGTTTGACTAATAGGGTTTCTAGAAGTTAGATGGCTTGTGATCCATGCAAGTTTGTTCTTGTTTGTTAAGCTTCCTGGGTTTCTAGATTATCTTTGCGTGTTTGCAACTTAACCGGATCTCTATGCCTCAAATACAGAATATGACATTAGGGCTCGGTTCTGTGTTTCAGTCAGCCCAAATTGTATAAAATGAGGCCCCTGATTTCTTGTACAAGGGAGTCCTAGACATTTTTTTTTTTTTTTGACAATTCTCCAATTAGAACTTGCTCATTAGCTTACAAGTTTATATGGGGTTTGTCATACTCAGATGAATTTCTGTTATAGTCTAATAAAATTTTACTTGTATGGTCTTCATGTTGGTTTCTGTAAAAAAGAGAGCAACATTTTGCTGCCAATTAATCCATATTGAAACAAAAAGCAAACACATGCTTCATACCTTTCGAATAAGACAATCACAAATATCAGTATGCTTTGAACAATCACAGAACTTTCCAATATGACAGCTAAATCCTATTTGCATATTCTTGAAACACTGAAGTGGAGACTATTTTGAGTACATGGAAACATATCACAATTATTGATTTCTTTGATCAAATGCACATTGAAGTGGCACCCAATTTGTTGAAATCAAAACAGTGTTGGTGGGGATGCAGAGTTGAAGCATGGTGGTAGTAGACTCCAACAAATGCACTCGTTGTTTGCAAATTCTCTGGCGATCGATGAATCGCCACATGTTACCCCATTTAGGAAGATCTCGACAGAGTCTGTTGAATGACAAATCAGGGTACCATAACGCAACAGATCTGGCAATTGAGTCTGGCACTCTCCCATATATTTTATTATGGCTTATATCAAACCAGGATAAATTATTCGAGAACTCTACATAACTCAGAATGAGAGGAAAACTTGAGAAAGTGCAAGAACTCTGTATTCAGTAGTTCAGTACCAAGTGATGACACATGAGCGTTATTTAGGTAAGACATATAGTAATGCACATATACTATGTCTTTTGAAAATAATTAAGACAACGTGTACGAAAGTAGCAGGAATGCAGAATTAATTATTGATGAATTAATTATCATGTATATCCGTGAACGTTGTCTTTTGTGACTGTTGTATTAGTATGAAGGGTCTTCTGTCGGTGCAACTTGAAAATAAAAACAGTGTTCATGACATTAATTAATTAGGAAGATTCTTTGATGACACTAATACATCAGGTCAATAGATAGGTAACAAACTAACAATAAAATATTAAGATGGGCAAAATTTCAGAATCTAGATCTTCTATCGCGTCTGATTTGCTCTGGAATTCGTGCTTACAAATTTATAAAATTCAATCTTTCCTGAATCAAATAAAAGTCCCTTGTACCGCGCCAAAACAATCCGGACCAAAGGCGACGGAAGTCTTAAATTAAATTAACGAGTAAATGCGAAAAAAATTTGCTTTGATCTAGTTTGGGCCTACAAAGGCCCGGAAATGATCCCAGGCCCCAGGCTGGACACATGAGTTCTCTGCATAATTTGACTCGATGTCTCGATCCAATTCTAAGCTCTCTCTATTTCACGCAAGTACGCAACATCTTTCGGAACGAAATCCTCTGTTGCATTTTTTTAGTGCAGATTTTCTTTCAATCAAGATCATTGGATCAGAATTTAATGGTCCTGATTTAATATTATATAACTATCCTGAATCATATCAACGACGATCTAGCGTTGATTTCTAATCCGACGATCCTGATTAAATGTAGTCTGTACTGCACAAAAAAGTGCAGCAGAGGATACGGGTCCAACATCTTTCTTACAGAGTTACAGTTACACACAGTTACAAAGACTGCAGCAAGCGAAATGCGTATGCATCTCGGTGGTAGGTGGTGAACTTCTAAAAAAATCGAATTTGAATTATTATGCATGTTATATTTTGTAATGAAATATTTATACATGTTATCGATTTTATTATGCATCTTTAGTTGAGTTATCGTACACATTATTTGAGTTATTATATATGTTATTTTTTGTAATGAAATAGTTATAAATGTTATTTTTTGTACTGAAGTAATTATGGTATAAAATGCATAATAACTCAAATAATGTGCACATAATTCAACTAAAGATGCATAATAAAATCGGTATCGATAATTGATATCAAATGTGATATCTACGAAACATTATCCTTAATCATATTTATCCGTAATCCGTGAACGCTGTCTTTTGTGACTGTTGTATTAGTATGAAGTGTCTTCCGTCGGTGCAACTTGAAAATAAAAATAGTGTTCATTAATTAATTACGAAAATTCTTTGATGACACTAATACATCAGTCAATAGATAGGTAACAAACTAACAATAAAATAATAAGATGGACAAAATTTCAGAACCTATAATCTTCAACGGTCTAGTTTGTTTTGAAATTAGTGCTTATCGAATTTGTAAATTCCAATATTTGCTAAATTAAATCTGGATCAGTCGTACCGTGTAGCACGGAAATCCGGACCGTTTATTACATGCCCTGTGACAGGCGATCCGGACCCAATTCATGTCCATCCTCTTAAAAGTCCTAAATTAAATTAACGAGTAAATGTAAAAAAAATTGCTTTCATCTAATTTGGGCCTACAAAGGCCCATAAATGATCGCAGGCCCCAGGCTGACACATACATGGAAACCATATCCTCTGCACCATAAAAAATGGGTATTCTTTGCACTCACTAATATGAATCGTCTGATTAGATTTTAACGGATGTGATTTTATAATAATACAAAAGCTCTTCTGAATCATATAATTGACAGTCGAGCGTCCAAATCTAATCGGACGGTTCAAATTAGTAGATGCAGAGCACCCATGAAAAATGAGTGCAGAGATACGAGTCCACAGAGTCCACAGTTTTCTGCATAATTTGACTCGACCCAGGTGGTAGGTGGTGATCTTCTGCATAAAAATTGCTACAGTTACGTACACTGCAGCAAGCAAAGTGCGTATGCATCCCGGTGGTAGGTGGTGATCTTCTAAGAATTCGCATTTGGAATCGGGCAAGTCATATCAGGGTTAGGCGCCATATCTTACAGGTTCTATTTCTGTAATCTGGGCTATCCTGTCAATTGATTTTTCAATATTGCCCTCTGGAGTCAGGAGGGTTATCTGATTCGCCGAAATCAATTAATATTGAGTCATTTCAGGACTAAACTGTGATATCAGACAATTTTTCCTGTCAAATTCGTCACTGTCAACTGTCAAGGACTAGAAAGTGACATTTCTTTTCAAATAAGTCGTTTTCAGCGATTCAATTGTGATTTGTGCGTGAAAGCTCTACAATTAATTGTTAACACGCTTGCTCGGTCTCTTCTAGTTGAATTAGGATTTGTCACAAGCTTTTAAATTGATATTAGGAAGTTGAGCCATTAAATCTCCTTTTCGCCTTCCATTGAACAGCGAAATCTTTAAATTCATATCCAGTGGAAAACTCCATGTGATGAAATATCAATCAAATTCACATAAGCTCGGAATTTGCTCGCTCAAACTTGAAAGTTATGTGAACCATTCGATTGCTATTTCACCTTACGGGTACCCGATCAAAATCGTAGACCTCTCATTAGATAAGAATGGAACAGTCAAATGGATCATATGGTGCCACGGATATTGGCGCACTTCCTGGTTTCTATGTGCAATAGCAGCACAACTGATAGTTTCCACCACCAAGACTAGAATTACCATCTACTGTGTCGTAAAAAAAATGTAGGGGCCTTGTAAAACTACTTAAGAATAACTTATTTTAGGTACTTGTTTAGTTTTACTGTTACAACTATCTTTCAGACGTTGTTTGACATTTTGATTGTTGGAGTTTTGGTCTGTTTTTTGCAATTGGAATCCAGCGTGCTTTTTATCTGAGTTCATTAATAAAGCTGACAACTGAAAAAGTCTATAACAACAAAAGAAATTGAAATCAACATCTTCTCCAAAAAATGGAGCCACAAAAACTCTGCTGTTCTTATATTTACATCATATAATATAGAATATATGAAGTAAATTTAGTAAAAAAATTACCTTGTGATCCCCAAACTTTCACAATAACAAAAAACCCAAATTGATTCCTAAACCTTCATTTGCACCAATATGTTTCTTAAACATTAGAAACTAAGCCCAAGTTAGTCCTTGAAATTTATAAAAAAGAAATTAAATTGGCCCTTACACTCTTATTTACACCAATTTTGTCCTTAAAAGATACTCAAATTAGTTTATGGACTTTTAGTATAATGCAAATCTAATAAATAATATATTTAAATTTTAGTATAATCCAAATAATTGTACCAACATTATGTTAAAAGTTGGACACTTACTCCCATCTACTATACCAATTTGGTCCTTCAACCCGGATTTGACTCATCTTACTCGGTCATATTGCCCATTTATTAATAAATATAATGCAAATAGAAATGTAGAGATTAAATAAAAATTATAATGAATTCATTTGGTGGAAATAAAAGTGTAGGGACTAATTTGACTCTTTTTTGAAAGTATAAGGATTGATTCAGTGCAAATAAAAGTTCTGGGACCAGTTTAGATTCTTTCAAATGTTCAAGGACTAACTTGATTCTTTTCTGGTGCAAAGCAAAGTTTAAAGAACAACTTGTCTTTTTTGAAAAAAGTTTGAGGAGATAAAGGTAAAGTTTTCCCAAACAAATAACTATACAAAATTTATAATGTTCATGAACAAAAACATTACTACACAGAATCCACAAAGTACATGCAGAAAAAAAAAATAGGACCTTGCTATAAAATCCCGAGCTTTGCCCCTCACAGTGTCCCTCCATCTATGACCGTGGGGCCCACCACGTGGATGGGACCCATGGCTGTAGAGAGTGGAGGCATTGTAGGAAGCAAGGCAAGGGCATGATAGCTTTTCCCAAAAAAATAACTATATATTAGACAAATTTGTAAACAAGGAAAACCAAACTAAAGGTATTTATGCATAATAGTATGAGTGTTATTTTCGTACTGTTTGATTAAAAGCAACGAGCAAGTTCATTCAAAGTGACAGGAGAACAGCCAACTGAGATCTCATCCATTTGGCAGTCTCCAACAGTGGCTGGGCATGGGACCCACTGCCACCTCTCCACCAATTTTGCCTCTGCTCTCTCAGTTGACAACTGATACATCACCACACCATTTTTCAAGTTGGCCGGATCAAATATGTAGCCACCAAGCTCCGTCCCGTACACCTGGACAGAAGAAGCGCATTGCCTGGCATTGTCTATGCAGTCAAAATCAGGAAATAAGCAGTCGACCATTTCTTCCGGCATTTCCTCTGCATTGTTATCAATCACCTGCAAATTTTCATTGTCGACTTCCCAAAGTCTCACCTTCATCACTTTCTTCTGTGGTTCGTCTTCCTTTCCTGCTCCGATCAATAATAACCTCTCGTTGCCAATAGTTCCAATGGACCATGCCGAGACAGACTGGTGGAGCGTCATCTGCCGGGTAGGTCCCCAGTGTTTACTCTTGGGATCGAACTGGCTCATCACACCAGTCTTCTTGTCGATCACATATAATCTCTTATCTGATACTGCAACTGAGAGCCATGTGGCATATGTAGATCCCTCGAATCTCCACGGCATGGGCTCGGCCAGCTCCCACTTGTCAGTCTGTTTATCATAAATTTCCACAGCCCCCTCCTCATCCCCCTCCTCCAAATCCGTGAGGAACCCACCACCTGCCACCACTATCCACCAGCCGACCTCCGCAACAACAGGATCCTGCCTCCAGACTTTGGGCCCCTTGGCCTCTGTTTGACGTGTGTTTCCAAATGGGTCCTGGAATATTGCCATCTTAGAGGCGCAGAGCGTGTACAACTGATCCCGAGTCGATCCGCAGAGGAAGTAGGGGACTGGTGATGGTTGCTTGCTGACGGAGTTGTGGCGAGTGGTGGAGAGCCAGGTGTGGGAATAGGGGTCGAGGGCATGGATTGAGTACGAGGATGACTTCGGGTGGCGAAGGCAGCGCAACAGGAGCCATGGGAAGAGGCGAGGCCGGCGATGGAGGGAGGAGTGCACAGCTTGAAGCCAGACGGTAGAGACGCATGATGCCGAGAGCAAGTCAAGTGTTGACAGGTTGCTGATCACTTCCTCTAACATGTCAGATGGTAATTCTGTCATGCCATTGTAACTATCTTGGTTTTTAGAATGCATGCTTCTCCTGGTTTATCTCCTTGACTTTTTGGTTGGTTTATTAATTTGGTAGGGAAGGAGGTCAGAGGAGTCTATTAATAAAGAGGGCAAGTGCTTAAAGAACAAGATAGAATTAACATTTTTTTATGAATAACCATTAGTTCATTTTATTTTATTTTAACTTTGGGTAAGATCCAGTGATAATACTTGTGCTTGAAAGGTTAAGTTTTGGTATTTTAATGGAAACTAGAAAAGGTGTCGAGTTCAGCCAGTTTGGAATTTCTCAATTAATTGAAAGTCAAATGTCGACGGTTCTAGAGAGCAATTAAAAACTGTATTTGGCTCATTTTTTTTTTCTAAAATGTGACGATATACAGTATAACATAATAGACTTGAAAGTTGAAACCTTCGCGGATAGAATTTGACATCCATTGCAGTGCTGTTAACACACTTTTTTTCTTATTAAAACAGGAAGCATAATAGGAAATAAACCTCCTGTGGCCTGTGGGCTGTGGGACTTCAAAAACTGAATTTTTGAAAAAAATGTGAATTTCGCACACAAATATTTCTGAATTATATTTTTGTTTTGCGGATATTGTGTGCGAAATGCATCTACGTTATATTGTATGAAGCAAATGCGAATCAGTTTGGGAATTAATTGCGATCAAATTTTATTCCAAACAGTAAATGCAATTTTTTTTAGTTTTGAAATATGCAATTTCATGTTACGATCAAACAATCTTTTTTTATTTTTGTTTGTACTACCATATTAAGAAGAAACAAGCACAAACAAAAACATAATAAAGAAAATATGCTATTGACGGGTAAAGCTGAATATTGAAAAGACAACACAACTCATTGACTTCACATATTTTGTGCTAAAACTGATCTATGTCATGACTCATGAGTTCCATCAAAACTTTATTAATATTCAAAAAAATCATTCAAGCAATATATATTATTGGCAAAACTTGGATAATTCAAAGAATATGTATACTATGTACTCTTATATAGTCTGACACATCTAAGCTGTCTAATTCAACGTGATTTGTAAAAAATAATTTACTTTAATTTTTACTATGTTTTTCAAAAAAATATTTTTCACCAATCACGATTAATTGAATGATTTAGGAGAACCATTATACCTAGGTATTATATCTATCTTTTGTCTATATTGTTTTGTTATTTATTTATCTTCCGTTCTTATTTATCAACGGTTAGGCCTTCAAAACTCAATATGCTTTTTCTTCTTGGGCTTTTTGGTTCCTGGGTTTTTTTACTCTTTGGGCCAGTTTTTTGGACCGATTTGAGGAATTCCTTAGATTTTTATTTGCTTTGTTGATTTTTTTTTCTTTCGTTTTCACGGAAAAAGATGAAACAGTTCACTACAACTGTTCCATGGAAAAATATTGCTCATTCTATGGAATAATGGATTGTAATATTTTCAGAGAAACTCCTTTGTCTTATCTGAACCGTTGGATTTTTATTGATCGGTCCAGATGAAGTAATGGCAGCCCCTCGCCATATTGCAGCGGATTTGGGAGCCATAAATCAACATGGGAGATGATAGGTAGATACCATAGTTGATACCAAATGATATCGATTTTATTATGCATATTTAGTTGTGTTATCCTGCACATTATTTGAGTTATTATGCATGTTATTTTTTTTACCGAAATAGTTATACATATTATCGATTTTATTATGTATCTTTAGTGAAGTTATCATGCACATTATTTGAGTTATTATGCACGTTATTTTTTGTATTGAAATAGTTATACATATTATTTTTTGTACTGAAATAATTATGATATAATATATAATAACTAAATAATATGCATGATAACTCAACTAAAGATGCATAATAAAATCTATATCAATGATATTAAATGCGGTAATCAATATATCCCGCAACCCTGATCCACTTGCTAATATTTTATATTTTTATGATTAGTTAATCAATATTTAATTATTTTTGGGTGGTGAACTGGTGATATTATCCATACGCCGCCAGTTTGCTTTAGCATGAAACCCTAATTTTCCAAGATGGGCACTTTTATATTTACATGTGCAACCCTGCAAAATTTCATAATACAAACATTTTTTTGATTGCCTGATACTTTTTTGTTAAAATATATAAAAGGTACAAGTTTTTAAGAGCTTACAATTGGGGTTCATATTGAAATGTAGGGATTTAGGATTAGTGGGTACATATATCAGCGCTTCTTAATGCGGAATAATTGCGGATGATATATATGAATATGTATTTTGTTAAAATCTTAAAGTATGTAAAATAAAAATAATTCTTTACAAATTTTCAATAAAAAAAAGATAAGATGTTAATATAATTTTAGGTTTGGTGAATAAATATATGTAATATAATTAATTTTATATATTAAATACGACGACAAGTTTAAAATATAATTCGATGTTGGCTATGTGGGAGCATACTCTTTTGATGTGGTCTCGTATTGTATAATCATAAACGAACCGCATATGTAGTTATTGTTGGAATTAATTATTAATTACAATAATATATGGACTTATATGTGATATAAATATATATTGAGTAATAGACTGTCAATTATAAAATTAGATCCGTTACGAAGCGATCAAATTAAGTATTATTTACGGATTCAATATGTGTCATGAGAAGTGGGGCCTTTAATGTGTAGAATTTGTATTAATAACTTTATGATTTAGTGATGGTCTAAATTATATAAAGTTATCCGAATAATACAATTATGTTATTGGTCCTCGGGGAACACAATTTAATATGACAATATTCTGTAAATAAGAGAATATCCGATATGAGCAAGTTCTGATTTTAGATCCATTAAAGATCCGATAAGAAAATGGTTCTATATTCATTAAGGAAATGATTAATTAATTAATTACTTAATTAATTAATCAATTAAGTAAGTAATCTATTCTGCAGAAGACGTTGTTATTGCCGCCTCTCTTGCTCTCTCCATCGGACTAGAGAGGGATTACTCGGAAACGAAAGGCTTTCGATAATCAACGGTGCTTGTGTCTCTCCGGAAGATCATAGCTATGGACCGAGGTAATTTAATTTTCAGATTAGAGGTTCTCTATAAGATTTTAGATTAAAATCAAGTTCTTTCAGTTATGCCATTGCATTTTAAAGTACTTGTAAATATAAGAATTATTTTCTTACACGTAAATATTGATAAAAAATTCCAATCGAATTTTAACTTAGTGACATCCAAAAAAAGACAATACGATAAATATCATTCTTGCATACGTATGCGATGTATTAAAAGATTTCTTATTAAATATGTCAAATGGAGGCTCATAATTAAATATGTTAAATATGTTAATTTTTTTAATTTAGTGATTTGATAATATAACGTGAATTCTAAGTATATACATAAGTGTTTGTTTTTCTTTTTCTTAGTTTCATTAAATAAAATAAATGTTTTAGACTAACGAGAGTCTAGTTCAAATATTTCAAATATAACAAAGATGAAGGATCACTTGACAATGGTTGTTTTGGCAATGTAAATTCAAATAAATTAATAAAAAAATTATAGACTCATTCTTGAACTTCAAGATTAGTTGTATTTTAAATTAAATTTAATTTGAGTGTCATTTCATACTTCATCATGAATCATGAATTATTAATCGTTAAAAGTTGCATGAATGTGATTGCTCAAATCGCACCAAGTTTAAAAACACAACTAATCTACAAGTTCAAAAATATGTTTACAATCTTTTTGTATTTGTAATTTTTTTATTAATTTATTTAAAATTTCACTATCAAGATTGATCAAAAATTCAAAATAACCCATTGCCAATTATTCCCGCCAAAAAAGAAAAAAAAGAAAGAAAAACATCCCCTCATTTGTGAATAAAACTTAAAAATAAAAGAGTTAATAACTCACTTAATAGCTTTCTCAAAATTTTAAAATATTAGATGCAATTTTAGGATGTTTTAGTAATACAAGATTTTGAAGAGGCTAAGATGAAACTTCTTTCATCATCATTTATTATTAAATTTTATTAGGATCCGAGCATACACACATCCCTTTTTCTCTTTATAAATCCCTTTAGAGCCGCCTCTCCAATTCTCATTTAGTTCCCTGCTCCCATTTTATGTTCTTATTTCTACTCACGAATTCTCTCGTATTGAAATCTATGCACTAGGCAATTTTTCATTTGTTGAGACAATATTTTGTTTTCTCTTTATTTTTTCTTTTTAATTTTGATTAGCAATAAGACATAATTACTTCATGCAAAAACTTCCAATCCGGTTGTGACACGTTGATGAGCAACCCGGCCACCTTTTGCACATATTGATTCCTAAAATTGGTGCTTGCTTCCTTCCTTTAGGCTTTATATTTTCTTTTGTATACTCGCCTTTTTAAGTAAGCACAAACAGAAACCTAATTTTAAAATTTCTTTCTTTTTTCGTTCTTGTCCTTAGTTTTCTCGTTTTAATTTTCAATATTGCTTTTTTTTTGGTAAAAGCTGTCAGAGAAAATGTTGGCCTTCAAATATTTTCTACTTTATTTTTTTTGTAGAAGATACCTTGAATCTTGTCTCTTATCAAATAGAAAAGGAGTTGTATACTTGTATGTATAACTCTTACCATACAAATGAAAACTAGTGATTTTATTATCAAAATTGTAATTGAAACAATTGCAGGTATATTAGGGTTTGAAGCATACTAATTACACAAGATAAATCAAATAAAACAATAAAATATTATAGTATTAATTAAGTTCTTCTGTAAATCAAGCTTCAAACAAGATGTAAATAACAATTTGTAAATTTATCACACCAAAAAAATCGATCCCAGCGGTTGGATTTTAATGACGGGCTTTTTTTTCTTAAAGGGCAAAAGCAACCTTAAAGAGAAACAGTGCGTTGCCCAATTTATTCGTTCTTTCGGCCTTTTGGCGAATAGAGTTTTCTAGCGAACAGTCTCATAAAATTTATATTATAATAAATACCTTTTTAAATTAAATTAGAACCGATAAATTTAATTCAAACGTTCAAAATAAATTCAATAACGCCAAGCTTGTCATCAAAATTCAAAACTACGGCAGAAAAACCCAACTGTTACTCTTACTGCTCGTTGTACTGTGGATTCTACAGTTCTACAGCAGCAGACTAGCAGTCATATCTAAACTTTTGTAACAATGGCGAACATATGAATCAGATTGATGAATAAATAATAAAGAGGCGGGCTCCACTTGATGAGCTGAAAAGTGTACTGCATTGTATTTTATTATTTTATATTTTATTTATTTTATGCAGAATGAATGGACGGGTGGAATGAATATCTGGTGAGATATTTCGTAATACTAAATAGTCATTCAATTATTTACATTACATCGAAATTCACGCGTATAAAATTTCGATTTAATTTAAATCATTAAATGACTATTTTGTATTGCGAAATATTCTACAGTAAATTTGAATGGTGGATCTGAAGTTCTGAACAACGAGGTACGAATCAATGGAAATTGTGCAGCAGCAGATAAAACAAGAAAAAAAGACAAGTAGGCAATTTATCAAGCATATTGGAGTGTTGGTCTTCGTTCAAGGGCTCAAGCCCAATACTCAATTAATCTATTTATCTTATTATGCCTATAACAGATAACTTGTTTCGGATCATAAAAATCCATAATAATCCTAGTAAGGATCTTAACATCTCGTCTCGTCTCGTCTCGTCTGAACAAGATCATAATTCTTATAGCAAATCTGGATTCCTACTAGAAAATGAACACATGAAATCAGATTGATTTGCCACTCTATTATTCTTTTGTGCAGCTCATATATAGTATCCAAACAATACTTCTATTAATAACTCCTATTAATTTTGCATGTTACTGTTGGAATTTTTTAATTAAATTTCCGTAATAAAAAATCATGATACAATTATTTTTTAATTAAATTCTAATGAATGTCATCATATCACACACGCCAATTTATTGACGTTTTTAATAAATGTTAGGGCTGTCAATGAATAGAGTAGGGTAACAATAAAGATATTTTATTACTCATATCTGATAAGTTAATGATTTCTTTTTATTCATACTCATATTCGATAAGCTCACGAAAATAAAATCTTATCTTTACATGTCTTATTAGATACGATATAAATCGGATAAACAGTCAAAATGATTTTATTGACTACCCTGATTGTCATTCAAAAGAAATATATTAAATGTTAAACAAATTATTTTGAAAATTGAAATCAATATTAGATTAATTTATTTTAAGCAAAGTATGTGCTTTAAACATGTTAGTATGTGCTTAAATAAATTATTTTATTTATACATAATAATAATATATATATGTTTCTAAAATTTACCATATAAATAATGGGTGCGGATATGAAATAACTCTTATCCTTATTTTTATCCGATAAACTACCAATATACTTTTTTATCCATATTCATACTCATTAAACTAAGGAAAAATAAATTTTACCTATACTTACTCTATTGGATACGACACACGTCCGATAAAAGAAACCGGTTATGATATCGCGCAGACGCGGGCCGTTCGTAGCGTTCTAAATTCGTGTCGTTCTGTTTCAAACACGACTTGACACAGCACGAAACAACACGACACGATTAGTAATTTATTATATTTACCTTGTTGTTTCGTGCCGTGCCAAAATTGGAAGGGAACGGAATGAAACGGTTCAGATACGTGCCTAATCGTGACGTGTTTGTTCGTGCTGTGTTGCTTCGGCACGGCGTGCCTTATGCGAGTTAATCGTGCCGAAAATATTAATAAAAAACTAAAAAATAGATTTTTTTTACAAGAACATAAAAATTTAAAAGTTCAATACGTTTTTTGATGCTAGTGTTGTCCTTGGCAGTTGGCACTTGACACTACGTAAGAGGTTGAACGAATTTAGAACTTTCGGTAAAAAATTTCAAAAAATTTGGACCTATGTGCCTATCCGTGCCGTCGCGTCGTGTCGTGCCTAAATGTGCAGTGTCTAGACGTGTTCTCGTGTCGTGTTGTGTCGTGTCTCTTCTCGTAAACGTTCCGTGCCGTGGCAGTTCGCACTTGACACAACGTTAGAGGTTGGAATTTAGAACTTCCGCTGAAAAATTTCAAAATTTTTGGACCTATGTGCCTATTTGTGCCGTCGTGTTGTGCCTAAATGTGCCGTGTCTAGACGTGTTCTCGTGTCGTGTCGTGTTCTACAGTAAAAAATCTTAGCACAACATGCTTAAGACATGACACGTGAATAGTACCGTGTCGTGTCATTATCATGTCGTGCTGTTTCATGCCATTTTTAAACACGTGGACACGATTTTGAAAACTCTAGCCGTACGATTTGTTTTGCTTCGATATTTGTGTCTAGATTTAAAGAATTTTTTAATTCTCATCTCACAGTCCCTTCGAACCGTCTATTTACTATAGCAGCGGCTGCGTAGTAGCGAAATCCGGTCCGGACAAACGGCCACAGTCCATGGACAGCCCTACCAGTGGCAGCTGTGACCATTTTTGCCTATTTAATTATACAAAATGCAGGTATAATCTGGAGGAGGTAATGAAAGACGTAGAGGCATCCCGTGATCTCCTGCTGCTCATAAAATGCTTCACGAGAAAAAGATCACTCCTCCTAAACTCTAACACTAATGCTACCACTACCACTAACACTCACACTCAGAGACTCTTCAAGGCGTACGCCGAGACATGTGCCACTCTTCTCCGGCGATGCACCATCTCTCCCCTCCCTCGTCTCGGCTCTTCTCTCCATGCCCACGCCATCCGCTCCGGCCTCCTCTCCGACTTCTCTGTCTCCACCAAGCTCCTCACCTTCTACTCCTATCTTAATCTCACCGGGGACCGCAACTGCCTCTTCCATGAATTGTTCGTCGGCTCTCGTGTTGCTTTCATCCCTTTCGCGCACAATTTCATGATTTCACAGCTGATCAAGGCTGGTGATGTCGATGGCGCTTACAAGGTGTTTGTTCAAATGCCCCAGAGGACCCCAATCTCTTGGACAGCCATGATCGACGGTCTTATGAAATTCGGTCGCATCAGAGAAGCCCTGAGGCTCTACCGTACATGCCCATGTCCTAATGTTTGTGTCTCAACTGCTATGGTTACTGGATTTGTCTCTAACGAGTTGTACGAAGAGGCTTTGCTGTTCTTTTGTGGTATGCTGTGTTCTGGGCTCTTGCCAAATGACGTCACCTTCACCTGCTTAATTAAAGCATGTATTCAAATTGCTAGATTTGATTTTGCCGAAAGCATCTTAGGGCTAGTTGTCAAGACTGATTTCGAACATAATGTATCTGTATGCAATTCATTAATCTCTTTATTTCTCAGAATGGGCAACTTGGATTTAGCTAAAAGAGTGTTTGATCAAATGCCTGAGAGGGATGTTATCTCATGGACTGCTGCACTTGATTTGTATACCAAAATGGGGCACTTAGAAATCGCACGTGAATTGTTTGAACAAATGCCTGAGAGAAATGAGGTCTCTTGGAGCACAATGATTTCCCTGTATAACCAAAGTGGTAATCCGGTGGAGGCAATGAGGCTCTTTCGAAGTATGTTGCATAACGGGTTGATGCCCAATTTATCAGGTCTCTCCAGTGCTCTTAATTCATGTGCTAGTCTTAATGACTTCTCATTGGGTTGTGCAGTCCATTGTCGTGCTCTCAAATCTGGACTTCATGGCAATGCTCTTGATGTGAGTTCTTTAATTGATATGTATTGCAAGTGTGGGAAATTAGAGTACCATTCTAAGTAGATTGACTCTCTTTCTGAATGTTGTTTGTTGGAAAGGCATGGTAGCTGGTTACTGCTCTGACCAGAATATAGAAGGATTTGAGAAACTATTTGATAAAGTTCCTCCAAAAAATGTCACCTCATGGAATGCCATTATCTCTGGATATACTCGAAATGAAGTCTTCGTGAGTGCCCTCCAGTCTTTTCAAAAAATGCTTGCTGCAGGACAAAGACCTAACCACGTAACATTCTCAACTGATCTCCTTCCACGGCAAGTATTCTTTCTTTGGAAAAAGGAAGAAGTGTTTATGCAAAGATCATCAAACTCTGGCATACACAGTGATGTTTACTTGGAAACCGCACTTTCTGACATGTATCTAAAATTAGGAGATAGTGGTAGTTGTAAAAATGTTTTTGCATCAATGCTGCAGGAAAGAATGAGGCCCCTTAGGCAGTAAATATTAGAACTTGCAGACGACAGCTTGGCTGCTGATTTCAGAAAATGAAATGTAAAAAAAAGGTCGCTTGGTTGAACTCAGTTTTATTTCCATGTTTTATATTCCTGTTGGCACACAATGACTTCTTGGTTAACAGAATATTTTAAGTGCATGATGGGCCATATTGCAAATGCAGGTCGGTTGAGCGAGGCTGAATAGTTGGTTAAGGTTTACACCATGCTGATCAAACCTTTCAGAATTTCATGGGCTGCATTGTTGGCTGCCTGCAGTTTTTACTGGAATGAGTGGATACCAGAATGAGGAGATGGGAGAGGACAAGCATTGAACTCTTGAGGGACTCAGCTGGTTATGTTTTGTTGTTAATGTGTATGCACACCGTCAGTTGGAAGAAAGTGAGAGAGGTTAGAAGACAAGTGAGAGATATAGAGAATTAAATTGGAGTTTTTTTGTTCGTTTTAGTTATTATAAATACCAGTTCAATCAGTCTTTGTCAGAGGGCTCTTTAGGGTTTTGCGGTCTTGATGCACTGAGTTTTTTAGGGTTTCTCATCATCAGGGATCGAATCAGTCTTTGTCTGAGGGGTTTTTAGGGATTTGTCTGTTTTCTTCGGGGATGTGAATTACTCTTTGATTGCATCTTTTATCAGCCTTGATGTTTGAGGTCTTTTAGGGTTTCTCATCTCTGGTCTAACTTACCTCATAATTGTTCTCGTCTTGATTTAAAAAAAAAATTAAACTATTGATCCTAATAGCAAGTTCTGTCAATAACCACGGTCTATGGAGCCTTGAAAAAAAGTTCTGTCAAATAGTTCTACCACTTCTATATTCTGGCAGTTGTATTATCATGGTCGGTTGTGTACTATTGTTTCCAAAGAGAAAGCATCCTATATATTTTGTCATTCATCCAAACTAGCATGTCTTGTGTTACATGAAACAAAACACAGCAAAATTGCGAAAAAGTAAATGTGAATACGGTAAGAAATGGAAGGCTAATGTGCCAGGGACTTGCACTTTATAGATTCTATTTGTTTAATGGATCATTTAAATTGATTGAGAAATATAAACGATGCAACAATTCAATGGGAAAAAGAAGAGCACATGAAATAAATTAAGATTTTTGAATATGAGCATATTAAATTTTATCATTCATGTTGCTAATATTTTTTGAAAAAAGGAACATACATTGGTACCTGAGAATTTTTTTTGGGGTTACAAGTTACAAAAAGAACATACATTGGTACCTGAGAATTTTTTTTGGGGTTATAAGTTACAACAATAACTGGTTTCATTCCATGATAAAAAGCTAACTGTCCAAAAAAAGTTCCTCTAGCAGCAAAAAAAGAAATCATTGGTTGTGTTTTCTTTCTTTGCTTTTTGACATTTTTTCAGATAACAGTAATAATTGTCAAGGAAATAAACCATCAGTTGGAACCAAGACAAGAAAAATATTTATTTCCCTGCAAAACCAGAAGAGCCTTGGAAGTCCAATCAACCAATAGTATTGACAGCCTCCCACACCAAATTCTTTTGTATGGGGTTTGTAAGGTCTCGGGCCTGGAAAGCCGCCTTGCGCAATGTGGCGATCGTCCTCTTGTTGGCCTCCAAAAATGAGAAGCTGGAGTACGGCAAGCGGTGCTTCTTGCACAACTCCCTGACAAGAGGTGATATAAGCCTGAGGTTGCAGCGGGGCAGCCGAGGGAAGAGGTGGTGCTCCACCTGGAACTGTAGGCCCCCATGGAACCAGTCCATCCATGGTGGGCAGCTGATGTTGAGGGTCCCCATTGTCTGTTTCTCAAACCAGTCATTACCTTTTGGTGGCCCCACGTAAACCTCTGTGGAGAAGTGGTTCAGGGTGAACTGTACGTGTTGTAACCCAGTGACGGCCAAGCTGATGAACACAAATGCGACTCTCTCAGCCCAGGTCGGTAGGCATGAAACGAGCAATGGGTACCAAACCAAGAAAATCCCCACACCTAGCAACTCTTGCCACCTGCAGTAGGAATATTTGAATTAATAAATGCCTATTCAAATTTGGTACTCCAGTGATCTGGTTTTCAGCACTCTTGTGTGAAGTCAACACCAATTGCAGTTAGTATTAGCCAATTATTGACTCATACTGTCATGATCAAGGTGATTATATATGTATTTGGGGCTTAAAGACAAGGAGATGAAACATATTTTGTAGTAATTGAAGAAATGAAGATCTTGAGTCGTCTCTGTCTCATCCAAAATAAGAAGTCAGTAAACTTGGGACTTGTAGATTGGTCCAGCAGCTATGCATTCTTAGTTATTTTTGCAGATTATACTACGTTATCTTGTCTTCGATAATTTTCAGATCAGACATAATATTGAAATTTTATTAGCTGTGACGAACTGCAATGTAAAAATTCATTGAAAAGGAATATAGCTCTACTGACCTATTGGGCACATGCTTATTAGATAAGAGAAGGATAAGTGAATGTGCAAAAAGATTGACTCGTGCAACACACATAACCGGGTAGTAGGTCCAGTGCTGGTAGCTGATAAAGAACCGAGCCAACTTATTGAAGTTCATGACCCGCTGATAATAGACAGAGGTCAGGGACTTGAAGAACTTGGAGGAGACGGCAAAGACCGGGATGTGCTGAAGGTCGGGATCATGGTCCAGGCTGTTGCATGCGATGTGGTGCACATTGTGCATGCGCTTCCACCACCCGATGCTGAGGCCCGTCACGCAATTCCCTACGAACACCTGATGCGTTGATCAAAACTCAAATTCATGCCCAAGTCTGTTTACTTCATTCAAATCAGTTTTACATTGCATGTAAAACCTTCTGAACTTGAGGATTCGATATATTTCTTCTTTTTTCTGAATTAAGGTACAGGATTTTATGTGCTTAATTCGTACTAAATTTCCTATACTTATCAAAATAATTGTTTTTAGATCCCAAATTATAGTGGCACTTTTCAATCCTTTTAAAATTAGACTAGTGGGGTCATGATCAAACGAAATATGCTATTTATTTATATACTAATTATTACAGAAAAAATAAAGCTATAATTAAAATTTTTTAGGATGGGACCCATTTGAGGGGCAAACGGGAGGACGGTGGGGCATATGTATCAATGTAAGTCTGGCGAAGTTTCCATCACCAAAAAAATCATGGGAAACATGAAATCTAAATTATTTCTTGAACAGAATCTTAAAATGAGAAAATGATTAAAAATTTTGCATTTTGAAGGGAAATAATAAGATTAGTTGGATGAATTAGAGGACCTGCATTGCCCGATTGAGTCCCGGCCAGCTACTAGCCATTACGTTGTAGTGGCCGGAATCGTGTCCGACGAAATTCGATTGTATCCACATGATCCCCATAAGGGCTGCGCACGCCATATGCACGGCTAGGCTCTCCGTGCGCAGCACACCATACACTATCGTTGCCAACAAGACGGCCATGACCACGAGCGAAATGCTTGCGCTGTGTCCCTTCCTGTTAAAGAGACCAGTCTTGGAAAATTCTGCCACCAAGAGGCGGTACTCGCGAGAGATCTCGGACACGTGGTAGTCGGACAGGTGGGCCACATAGAACCTGTCGAGAAAGGACCACGCAGCGGCGGGGTGGTAGGCGACGAATGCATCGGTGACATCCTGGCCGGCGAGGCTGAGCAAGGGAAGGTCACCTCCGGGGTGGTCCTTGAGCCAACCGGTGACATCGTAGACCTTCCCTTGGATGGAGATCCAAAGGTCGGAAGGGGTGTTGTGCTGCCGCAACTCGGCTGTGGTAATGTAGATCGTCGTCGGCGTCGTCTTCTTCTTCTCAGCTCCGCTCTCATCCATTTTTGTGTTGTGAGGCTGTTTTAGTTTATTTGGATGAAAGAGAAGAGAAGAGAGGAGAAGAGAGAAGAGATGTTAGTGTTGCAAGATCGAGAATATTAAGGAAGGAAAGGTAAGGAAAAGGCTGAGTGGTGAACGCGTGTGACGCCACCAATCACCAATTAATCAACCATTTGATACATACATAGAAGTATGAATACTAATAATTCATACCTAGACATGTGGTGGGTGTATAAGTATGACCATTAACCAAAAAAAGAAATAAAGTAACAAAAATTGAAATCGTCTTCGTCTCTTTTTAGATCTGGAATCAATGGATACCTCTCTTCGTCCCTCTCCCTGGTCTGATTTTGATTTTGTCTAGTTGACTACCATTCGCGTTTCTTTATTCCTCGGATTTTGAGAACCACAAATAGATATTTGGTGTTTCATCTAAAACCGGTGCCAACTACAATTAACAACTACATGGTTGGTACTACTCGGTACTTGCCTAGTTGCCTACTTGGTATTGGTAGGTCCCAGTTGTGAGCTGTCAGAGCGGACCGCTCCTTATCTCTCAAAATATCTCCGTTCCGTTTCCAGAAAATAATATTTCCAGAAAATAATATTGAAAAATAAAAGCAAAATATCTCCGTTGTGTTGAAAACTTGAAATAAACTTTGAACGACTTGTGAGGATGTTGGCTAGTGGACATAGGCATCTCTGCCAACTCTGACAATAGGTCGTTTCACACTTGGCATGCTAATACAATATTATATTAACTATTCTTTTTTTACGGCACGATCATCAAAATTAAAATTAAAATGACTCACGTATAATTATATTGTAGAACTGGGGTGCAATACTGTGGGTTTGATGGTTAGATACGAATATAGAATTTGTTTTAACAATGATAGTTACATATTTTTTTAAGCCTATTGAATTACAAATAATGAAATAATTAGAGTAGCTTCATCTTGATGTAAAACATTTAATAACAATCTTATGCTTAAATTATTTTAGTTTAATCACAGGATGTGGAAGAATTATCATCTAAACATCTAATTTTGTACAACAAAACATATACTATAGGAATTTTGATATTTTAGATACTTCAAACTTATTGTTACTCAATTAAAATAATTTTAGTATATGCAGAGGATTCTGATGAAAGATTTGATTCCGACTAAAATGGAGTTTTGTCAGAAAAAATCGAAAATGATCTACAAATTAGTGCAAGAGGTACCGAGGGAAGAGAAATGGCGGTCCATGTATCCATTCAACTCTGATGTCAGTCCGTAGGGGAAAATTTAGAAGTGTTTGAACTTTAATTCATCTCGATATAATTTCTAAGATATCCTGTGAAAATACTATCATAGCATCTTCATTTTTGAAATTCTTTTAAATTTTTAAATAATGTCACATCATATTAAGAAATTTAATCTTTTTTAGTTTATAAACTTCTACATCTCTAAAACTATAATTAGAATTTCTTAATCGTCACATCAGCAATTAATTATTTTTCTGTTAATTTTTTCCTGTTAATTTTTTCTGGCGGTAATTACTGGTCCGCGTTTTCTTTGGGCTGTCCTGCCAGAAAAAATTTAGGGAGATAGATACACAGTGGCGGAGTCATGCTTGGGCAAGTCCGGGCAAGTGCCGGGGCTTGATTTAAAAAAAAACGTAAATTTTTGTATATTTTTAGTTATTTTTGTAATAAAAAATGAGTTTTTAATGATATTTTAGGGGATTTTAACGAATTTGTGTTCGAACTTGATATCAACCTCAGTGTTTGAACTTAATTGTGCGCGGACATAAAAAAACCCTCTGAATTTGTCCATGTAAATACACCTAAAATTGGGATATCAAAGCTAACGAATTTCATGAAACGTGGCAATTAAGTGAATGATGGTATAAAACGTGGCAATACCTGCATAAAAATGGGAAACTAACAATTTCATGAAAAAGTTCCTTCAGAAAGTTGCTTATAACTATGGTTATTATATATTTCTCATACAAAAATAAAATTGCAAAATGTAAAATACACATATTTCAGGAACCGACAACAACTCAAATATAATGCTGTCTAAAATGTAATATATACACAAAAGTATAATGAAAGAGCAATAATATATTGATAAAAGAGCTTTTCATCATGACTATGATCTGTAATAGGACATTGTATCATTAGCCTATGTGACACATTATTTTTGTAATAGAATAGTGATGCACATTAAAAACAGAAAATAGTTCTAAAAAGTAGGTTAGTAAGTAGTTTGATTTATCAACTAGTAGGTACTTAATTTAATGCCTTAGAACTCTAAAAAAGTTCCATTTATCTTCCGGAAAATCAAGTTTTTTTGTGTGACATATATTCTAAATTTGAATGAAATTAATTAACGGGTGGGCTTAAATCACTTGTAAAGTTGTAAGTAAAAAAAATATATATATATCAATGAAAATTTCGGACGAATGATATATCAATGAATTAATTAAATGGAAATGCAGGATATATGTACAATATATCCAGATCAAACGGCCAGTTGTCGATCACTGTTTGAAAAACGAATACAACATTAAATGAATAACGAGTCAAAAAATGAATGAGAACTTTAATGCGGTCAATGCTGCAACGGTAAGAATAGAAATTTTTTGTATCATAATAGACCAGATAAATAGTACGTAAATTATTAGAGAAATTATAATATCTCTTTTCTTGTTTTTCTTACACGTTCGTTCTCCACAAAAAAATTATAACAAAATTTTTTTTATACTGGAATCTTCAACTTGCAAGTACTTATATTAAAAAAATCAAGTCTCTATATTATAATAAAATAAGTTTATATATTAGAACATTTAAGTCTTTACTTTGAGAACAAGCAATTGTCTAAATTAGAACTTGTAAGTTTTATATTAAAACAAGAAAATTTATGTATTATAACAAAAACATTTTTATATTAG
>CAXKVX010004112.1:0-25203 GCA_964058865.1 Eleocharis quinqueflora
ATGCAGGAGGAAGTTGCCAAGGAATTTGGCATACCTGTGCAGTTTCAAAGGTATTGGTTGTGGGCCAAGCGCCAAAACCATACTTACCGGCCTAACCGTCCCCTGACTTCTCATGAAGAACTACAAACTGTTAGTTTTTTATTTTGTTTGTTTTTTAATTTTACTATTTTACTATTTGTGAGGTACTGATAAATTGCAGCCATTTAGAAAGCCCTTCTTATGTTGATCCTAAACCAACATTACAAAGTTGTTACTGCTTTTGCAATCTAACCTTCTACATTGTTGAATACTGTGGCATATACATCACCTTCTGTAATGGTATGGCATTGCTGAGCAACACAATTACTGATATGAACTAATATTGTTTAGATGACTTGCATCTATGATCGGTTTATGTAGGTTGGTACACTTAGAGAGGTATCAAACAAGGCACACAATGCTGAGCTGAAGCTGTTCTTAGAAGTAGAGCTTGGAGTGGTAATGCCTTAAAATGTTTCAAGTGTTTGTTTTAATAATTTTGTTCGGCAGTGAAGTTAGTCAATAAGTTTTTTTTTGTGCTCTTTCTGATTAGGATTTATGCCCGCTTCCACCGCCTGATAAATCTAGGGAAGATATATTGATTTATTTCAAGCTTTATGACCCTGAGAAGGAACAGCTTCGGTATTTTCTCAATTTTATGTAGCATGTGTATTTTTTTTCCAGATATATGAAATTAGTCTTACTGACGTAACATATTTTTATGTCTATTCTGTGATTAGTTATCTGGGAAGAATGTTTGTCAAGGCGGTAGGAAAGCCAATAGAGATCCTTGCGAAATTGAATGAACTCGCCGGTTTTCCAGATAATGAAGATGTTGAACTTTATGAGGTGCCTATACTTACGCATGACTTACCATACATTATTATCTGTATCATTTTCATACCTGCACATTGGTTTATGAGCGAGGCCAGGTACTTCACAAAGCACCACTCACGCGGTACTTCGCCTCCGTATCTTCAATTTCAAAGTTCAAAAGATTAATCCGAACCATTGAACGTGATCTCCATATTAAAATCTCCTTCGAGACTTTTTTTAAAATATTTTTTAGAATTTTTTACTATTTTTAAGAGAGGTGAAAAGTCATTCATATCAAATGGCCCAAAAATAGCAGAATTAACCAACTTTTCACTCATTTTATAAAATAGTAAAAAAAATTCTAAAAAGTACAAAATTTTGTCCCCAAGGAGATTTTAGTATGGAGAACACGTTCAATGGTTTAGATCGGTCTTTTGGACTTTGAAATTGGAGATACGGAGGCAAGGTACACGCAGATTGTACTTTGTGAAGTACTGTAGTCTCGTTCTTAGTTTATACATGAAAATTTTGCTATTTTTGGGTTTTTGAATTTTAGACTCATTGTGTCAGGTTGCCATTGCTTATTCATACTTGTAACATGGATAACAACTGGTTATTTGTAGACATGTTTATCTTTATATAAAAATTTATTTACTTACTTTCTTTATCTGCAGGAGATCAAATTTGAGCCAACCATCATGTGTGAGCCAATAGACAAGAGAATCAGTTTCAAAAATAGCCAGGTGTGTTACGATATAATAGATGAGTGTACAATCAGTGCGGAGTTATAAATATTATATGGAATGACCCACTTATAAGTTTTGTAGCTTGAGGATGGCGATATTATCTGCTTCCAGAAAGCTATCGTAGCTGACAGCAAAACCAATTTTCGCTATCCTGATGTTCCTACATTTTTGGAGTATGTCCATAACCGTCAGGTACAGTAATATCGTCTCTTCCTAATACAAACCAAAAAAAAGAATGAAGAGGTCTGACAGATCATAATTGTGGGTCACTCTCTCTACCTTCCTCATTGAAGAACTCTGTTCCACAATAGAAGGCTCTTCTTTATAAAATGAAAACTAGAAAAATGATATGTTGTAGCTTCATTATCATATATTTATTTATTTGATTATCATCTGACTAATAATTTTATTGAATAATGTAGGTAGTACATTTCAGACTTCTGGAAAAACCAAAGGAGGATGACTTTAGTCTAGAACTGTAAGTAGACTTCCATTACTTTGTAATAGTTGTGACTAAGAATATATATATATACTTATGTGTTCATCTATTTGAGTACCCCGTGTTTTTAATCAGTGCAAAAGACAACCCCAAACAAGAACAGTGAAACAAAAGAAAAAAGATAATAAACTCAAACAAGAAAGAACGATTTATAATATTGGCAGTGATTCAACCTTGTCTAGTGTTCCTATTACCAGCTAATTACTTGGAAAACAGAGCAATTATTTCTGTTGTGAGCTACATTTATCCCCCCCTATGTTTTATAGATCAAAGCTTCACACATACGATGATGTTGTAGAGAGAGTTGCACGTCATATTGGACTAGATGATCCATCTAAGATCCGTCTTACCTCTCATAATTGCTATTCCCAGCAGCCCAAGCCTCAGCCCATTCGGTATAGAGGTGTGGAGCATCTCTCTGACATGCTTATCCATTATAATCAGGTGAGCTAATATTATAACATCACATGTTACCAACCGAATTGTAGTATTATTTTTACTGATTTGATGCTCCATAATGTTCCAAAAAAGCTGTTTAAGTGTAAATTCTTCTTAAAAGAAATCTAAATATAAGAAAGTTGACACCTACCATAATACCAAGGAAGTAAATATAAACCAAGTATAAATAAGATAAGAAAATTGGCACCTACCTTGTACCATTGTTGCTGGTAATGGCTTCTTTGACCCAATGATCTTCTGTGTGAAATGGAAGGCTTTCCATTTAAGTCCTGTTGTTTGTTATCATTAGCCTAAATGGAGCTCCGCACCATTTACTTTCAATTATTCAACAGTTTAAAGAATTTACCATTATTAAGATGTAACATTGTTTAACAACCTAATGGTTTGGCATGCGCAGACTTCAGATATTTTGTATTATGAAGTGTTGGACATCCCACTGCCTGAGTTGCAGGGTTTGAAAACTCTGAAAGTTGTTTTTCACCATTCTTCAAAGGATGAGGTACATTGCTACTGAATGCTTGACATTGTCTTGCATAAGCTGCTGTGAATATATATTATTGAATGCTTATGATACAATGATATCGGTGAACAGGTGGTGAGTCATAGTATAAGGCTTCCAAAAAATAGTACTGTTGGCGATGTGATCAATGACCTGAAGTCAAAGGTACCTTTCTCTTCGTTTCATTTGAATCGACTTTTTTTTTGCCAAGTTCCACTTGTACTAGCTTGTACTTCGCTTATGCAACCAGTTACAATCTTTGTAGTACTACCTGCCTTTTGTTTGGGTTTTTAGACTAGATTCCAATCTTGAAATGGTCCAGACAGACTTTTCTCTGCAAAGAGAGTCAGATAGCATAAGCAGGACATGTGGTGGCAGTTGTATGTTTATTTATACCAAGTGCTTCCTCCATAATATTATTCTCATAACATTTGCATGTCTAAATTTCTGGATATATGTTTCAGGTTGAGCTGTCTCGTCCAGATGCAGAACTTCGGTTGCTTGAGGTGTTTTATCACAAGATCTACAAGGTTTTTCTTTTCTTCATTTTGTTTTCAATATTTCTTGTTTCAGGGACGAGTCTTTGATCTTTTCTTTTTATTTATTTCGCAGCAAGCTAGGTTTTTTTATTGTATATGGCATCTATATGACGTCTTACCGTGTCTGCATCTGGCTCTGTAGAAAGTATTGCCTACAGTACAATATCAAACTGGATAGATATTTGTGTCCTGTGTAAATAGAAAGAAAATAAAAACTGTTTTTACCTTACTGCTATCATACATTCATACTAACCTTATTTTCTTTATCTCCACGGCAGATTTTCCCTCCATTTGAGAAGATAGAAAATATAAATGACCAGTACTGGACTCTACGTGCTGAGGAGGTACTTATTTAGCTCCTGATATATTTTTGTCAACAATCGTTTAGTTTTCCTTTTATGGACTTTTTCTTTCTAATTTGACAGATACCGGAGGAAGAGAGTAACCTTGGGGCTCAGGATCGGCTGATTCATGTTTACCATTTTATGAAAGATCCAAATCAGAACCAGGTACTAAGTGAATGTAGTTGGATTGTTCAAATCAGCACCAGGTACTAATGTAGGGAGGGGAAGTGTATCCACTAGAAAAATGTGGTACCAAAATGTATCATTTCTTTCTGAAAAAATGAAATAAATTTAAAAGAGAACAAATTTGGATTACTTGAAATAACTACCATATTTTGGCAGTCTGTTAGTAAATCATTTGCTTTATTTCTGTTTCCAGCAGCAGGTACAAAACTTTGGAGAGCCATTCTTATTGGTTATTCATGAAGGCGAGACTTTAGCTGAGATCAAAACGCGCGTTCAGAAAAAACTTCAAGTTCCTGATGAGGAATTTGCTAAGGTTCTCTCTCTCTCTCTCTCTCATAATAATATGGCCTCCCAATGAGGAATATAGAATAAAATGTTCACTATGAAGTCTCAACAATGGGAATTATTATTTTATTGGGGTTTCCCATTGCTCATTCCATCAATATGAAAAATTATAAATATTAGGAGATTGAAACGATGGGGTACTTCAGGAAGTAGAATGTCTCTCATTTTTCTCCGAGTATTTACTGGTTTTTTAGTTTTGAAGAGTAAAATTTTTGTTTCTTTGTGTTTCTGTAATGATGTGAAGATGAATTCTCTTTTTATCATAAAGATGATTTTCCTTTGTTCAATTGAAAATATTGTATTGTATATTTTGCTTTTTTGTATTGCGGAAGTTGTTTGAGATGTATAACTTTTGATTCTGACAATTCTATTTCTACTTGATTTGTTGTTAGTGGAAGTTTGCATTTTTGTCCATGAATCGCCCCGAGTACCTTAAGGACAGTGATGTGATCTCCAGCCGTTTTCAGGTGAATTATTCTGATCCTTTGCTTAACCTCTTTGTTTTTATTCACATATGCTTTCTGTTGAATGTAACATTGTTGGTTCGCATTCTTGATTGGATACAGAGAAGAGATGTATATGGTGCATGGGAGCAATACCTTGGTTTGGAGCATGCTGATAATACTCCTAAAAGACCTATGATTGCTAATCAGGTATACATGCCCTTTTTTTTTAGGGACTTCCTTTTTTTGAAAAAAAAAAGATAGTTTTGGCAGGTGCTTGAAAGATGTGTGCTTTATTTTATATTCATCAACAACAGAAGTGGTTCTTAAGAATGTATATTTGTTTTTTAAAAAACTGCATCTAATTTATTTAGTTTGCACAAAGTGCAAAGCTGTGTGTTAGATATTTGCAAGTCTTACATGTGAGATACAAGATAGGGTCCTATGAGTTGAGCATTCTCAAAAGGAAGTAAATAATTATCTGCCTTGCTATTTGATTTTGCAAAAGAAATAGTTTAGATCTTTTCACTGGAAATTTTGATTTTATGCAGAATCGGCACACTTACGAAAAGCCAGTGAAGATCTACAATTAGTGTTCAAGGAAATTCTCTCCTAGTGGTTCATCTCTTTGATTTGTCGTAGCTCAGACTTAGAAAACAGAAATGAGAGGAATTGATTAGATTGTTTGTTAAAGGTCGACGATTAAGAAACAAAGGCATTTTGACTATACTTCGTTGTTGGTTTTTTGTTGTCTTTCCTTATAAAAAGGGTCTCGTTAGGAAGGATGTCTTGTTGGAAAAGTTGGTAGTGCATAAAGTTTTGTATTTTTGGCAGTGGGGTAATATATACAGCAGGGATAATTAGTGTAGTCATGTTTTATTATTGCCATTTTATTTTGCTGTTGTGTGTATCTGTTCCTAATTTTTACTTGAAAAAGGAAAATTGTAAAACTTTACCATTTGCCCTTTTGAGCTTTAAACATAATGTAAACTTATAGGAAGGGGTTTTCTATTCAGTTTCTAAATTTAAATTTAAATTAGATAATAAGTGGCGAAGACTCTCATTGTCCTTTTCATGGGTTGAGATAGCAATGAAAGCAACCACACATGTCTAATTTAATTTGACCTCTTAAAAGTTTATAAGAGTTAATATTTTCAGATAACATGAAATTATGGTATATCAATAGAACTGGGTTGGAATTGAACTTCCACAACGGAGCTATGGGTGCGTTACGTGCGTACATCAAACCATGAGAAAATTTCCAAGGCTATAGGCTCGTTACCAAAGCTTTCATTTTGTCAGGCACAGTTGAATATATATATTAATTTAATTTATTGCAACAACAAAGCTTTTATTTCCAAACAAGTTGAGGCAAGTTAGAAAATAATAACAAATAACAGTATAGTATAATAGTAGTATTAGTAGTAATTGTTCTTAAGTATTAGTAGTGATTGTAAAACAATTACTAATGAGTTTTAGAGATGTTGATAAGTTTTTTATTTAGCAATTTTGTTTTAGAATTTCTTATTTATCAATTTTGCTTTAGAGTTTATAAATTCTGACGTGACTTAATCATTGGTTAAAAGTGATTGTTCTTCCACAACACTAATAGTACTTGCTGACGTGGAAATTAAGAAACTCTTAATTTTTTAGTTTCAGAAATGAATGATTTAGAAACTAAAGAAATATTAAATTTCTAAAATTAATGTGGCAATCATTTAGAAACTTCAAGAGTTTTAGAAATGAAGATGCTCTAAAACTATTTCTAAATCTTAATTTGTAAGTGCATCTCTATTTTTGAAATTCTTGAAATTCTAATCTGATGTGACAGTTTTTAAATGAGTTTCAATGATGTAGATGAGTTTTTTATTTAGTAATTTTGCTTCAGAGTTTTTTATTTAGCAATTTTACTTTAGAGTTTATAAACTCTGACGTGACTTAATGATTGGTTAAATTGATTGGTATCCCACAACACTGATAGTTTTTGTTGATGTGGCAATTAAGAAACTTTAACTTTTTGTTTGAGAGATGAATGATTTAGAAACTAAAAAAATTAAAGTTTTAAAACAAATGTGATAATTATTTGAAAATTTTAAGAGTTTCAATGATGAAGATGTTCCAAGTCATAGTACGTGAATTTCTAACGTTAACGCACTTGTGTTTGACGCCCAACTCTTTGAGGGAATTCTGATGCTGCTGAATCCTCCAATATTGCTGATTCAAGTGCTAATTAGCATTTCTGGATCATTTTTGCCACCGCAGCAAACAATTTTGGCTTTTTTTTAAAGAACTTCCAGTTGATGGTATATCATATTGATTAATAGACTGCAAAGCTATTTAAGAGTCTGAGCATAGGCAGGGACGGATGAAGGATTTTTATTAAAGAGAACAAGATTTATAATTTTTTTTTAGGAAGTAAAATAATGCACATTTTAAATATATATGATATTTTATAAAAAAAATTGATAAATCGTATAATACACAAGATTATTTTGCAAATTATTTTTCAAGAAGGCGCTTGCCTCCTGACATACACCGGATCCGCCTCTGAGCACAGAATTCCTTCTTCCTGGCAAGAATTATTCATCTGTGCTAGCCCTTCTAAAATCCGTTTCCTCTGCCAGTGAAGCACTAACTGCTTGTACCTTCCTTGAGATGAACCTGCACACTAAACCATCCTTATAATTTTATGGCGTAATTAGATATATGCCCATCAATTTTGATCTTTTGAGATATTTACCCATAAAATTATGTAAATAAGATATTTACTCATTCATTTATAGTTTACTTAGATATATACTCATAGTAACGATTTGGAGTAAAATAAATTATTTAAAATTAGATATTGTTATGTGCCAACAATTTTGTCCTTCCTCCAACATAAGATTTTCTTTCTCTTGTTGTCATGTCCCTCCAAATCTAATTGATCAAGAAAATGTTCTTGACTCTATTTGTCAATATTCTTTTTTGTTTCTGATTATCATTCATTAGGTATTTTTGCGCTTATATTTTATTACTCTATCGTGCATTATATACTGGTAACAACCAAGTTTGCACCAGTAAGTATCATTTACAAGAGTATACACAATCAGGGGCGAAGCTATATGTTAGAAGTGGGGTTCCAGGACTCCAATGAAATTTCAGAAACTATAAGAAATTTCAGTGAAACAAATTCAGGACTCCAGTGAAAAAAAACTCAGAGACCTCATTTTCTATTAACGTCTGTTCATATGCGGAGAAGGTGGATACACCGTACACCCGTTTGTGCATTCAAGATCTCAACTGTTAAATTTATAGGATCATCAAATATTTTAATAAAGAGAGAGGTAGATGGACTCAAAGTTTGTGCCACTATTAATAGAACAATATTTTATTAGCCAACCAATAAAGAACTATTTCAAGTTATTGTTCAATTGCAATTGAGATTTCATTCAACACATATACCTCTCAGTCCTCTAAAGTCTCAAATTTCATTATTTGTTCAAAATATATATTTCACATAACAAACAATGTAAGTGAGACTATGATGACAATAATATTAATCATAACAATATAACAACAATGACAGCAACAATAATAATAATAATAATTACTGATCATAAAATGTCAAATAAAAGAAATTGCATGTAATATTTTTGAATAAAAACATATAAAAGAATTTATCTATTTCAAATCAATGTAGATAATAATTTATCCAAATTATAATATTAAATAATTGAAATATAATTTTAAAATATTGCGGAATGATATAGAAGCTCTTCTTTTATACCGTGTCATGTAATATCTTGACTATCTCATTGGTTCGACTCACCGACAAGCTCCTGCTTCAGCACGTCGGCGTGCCTATGCTCTGAAAGGACCCCACTGAGTCGAAATCCTGACTACGCCACTGTACACAATATCGAAACATGGGTTCAGATGGGACAAATTAAAGTGCACATTGTCTCTTTGAACACAATCGTTCTTTGGCGTGAGTATTACAAGCTCAAAATTTTAATGAGAAATGTCAATCATTGGTCAATTTCTATATATATTACAACTTACAAGCTATGCATGCCTATTAAAGCAACTGAAATTTGAAGTTTGCTTGTACATGATCACAGGTCATAAAAGTCAAACCGTGTTGTCCTAAAATTTGTTATGGTCATCCTTCTAACTCCTACTATGACAAAATGAACCAAATAAGAATCAACATTGTTCTGAGTTTTGTTTGTTATAAATGTTGAAACAGAATGAGTTCACAAATAATTTTGAATTTGACTTTGTCATAATGTAGTTCATCGAAATTATATAATTATGCAATGCATCAATTTTCAAGTTCTCGATGAAAGAGCATATTCATGTGTACCGTTCAGTGTACTGCTATAAGCCTAAAGGTACAGTAATGCTGCCAAAATTCATGACAGGAATTTATTGGTCAATTTTTCATCAATAACTCAGCTATTTGTTTCTTAACTGATAACGAGAAATGAGGATTGGTTTTGGAATATTAGAATTAGGAAGGAACGGAGCGAAATTACGTACTAGCTTGAAACTGGAAATGCTTTTTTTGAATTTATTACATCCCTTGGTTGGATAACAAAAACTTGTTTCCTATCTCGTATCAGCAACACCACAAGAGAAGTTTGGGTTCGTGTTTATACATTTTTTATACTGTGTATTGTGAACTTAATCAATAAAAACTGGTAAGTCTAGGAAGGCAGAAATTATAAAAACTTCGTATTGAGGAGGAAGATAGAAAGAGGAAGAGAACCTTATGCTTTGGAGAAAAGGGTAAAATTGTCCACTACATAATTAAATCTGATTTTAAATATTTTATTTCGGTCCAAATTGTTATTATGGGTAAATATCTAAAAAAGCTATTCATGAATGGGTAAAAATCTATTTTACACAATTTAATGGGTAAATATCTAAATAGAGCAAATTTGCTGGGCATATATCCAATTTCGCCTAATTTTATTGCAGGGTAATGGAAATTTCTTGTTTATGGATTACAACGAAAAAAATAGATCAAGCTCTCTAAAGCCCAAACTACAGTAGTCATCTTTGTCGACCACTGCACCTCACTTCATACAGGTCTTGGTCAGTGGTCACGATCACCTACAACTCTAGAAGCAACAAAACCAAAAACGACTCAATTATAATCTCACTCTCACATGCTTTGAACGAGATAGTAACGGCCCCCGGGTCCCAATAGTTAGTTAGTCCCACGGTTAACAAAGAAAGAGGCCTACATACGATACTAACGGGATGAGCCTGAATCGCTTTGCATCTCCCCAAAGACCCTAACAGGGACAAGAGGTCGGGAACGCGATCACATACAGGCAACACTCGGAAGAGAGCAATCTTAAGCCCAAAAAAATAGATCTGCTAATCTTAAGCCCAAATTTTGTGCTTTACCAATTCATAATCTGGCCCATTTCTAATTCCTCTCGGAAGAGAGCAGAGATTCATCTGAGAGCATTTTCATTTATGAAACTCTTGGAGTTTCTAATCTGACGTGATAGTTTCTAAATGAGTTTCAAAAATGTAGATGAATTTATTATTTAGCAATTTTGCTTCATAATTTCTTATTTAGCAATTTTGCTCTAGAGTTTATAAACTCCGACGTGACTCAATCATTGGCTAAAATTGATCGGTCTCTCACGACAGTAGTAATATTTGTTGATGTGCCAATTAAAAAACTCAAACTTTTTAGTTTCAGAAATAGAAGGTTTAGAAACTAAAAAAAGATAAAATTTTCAAAACTGATGTGACAATTATTTAGAAACTCCAAAAGTTTCAGAAATAAAGATGTTTTAAGCCGTCAGATTGAAAACTGATGCTCGACAGTAAATCTTATGATTCATGAAAGTTTTTTATATTATTAATTCAGAGGATTTCGTTCGCTCCATCCGATCCGACTCGAGAGAATAAGGTGTTTTTCTTTTTCATTTTCACTCAGGCCGAAAATAGAAGTATTTTTTTTCTCTTAACATATAAACGGTTGCATTTTCTTTCAAATGTTGGTTGGAGGATTTATTTTTAGAATGGATTACACCAACACTTACATATACATAATTTATTTAATAATAATCAAATAAGTTAACGACAACAGTGTATTGTTACAAAGAAATTTACTCCAATATGAAAAGAATAATTCAGTATGTACGTTTTGTTGTTATAAGCAACTTTTTTGGTTTGACATTGCAAAACGAATGTAATCTAACGTGTTTTTTATTGAGATTATGTGTGTAGGTACACACCTTGAGCAACAAAATGCAAGGCATGACAAGAGGATACATGAAAAGCATTTTGGAACCCTTGGAGTACTAGGACTTGGTCCTTGGAACATGATAGTGAGCATGCAAAATGATGAGGTTACGCAACGACGACAGGTGAACATGACAGTGAGCATGCAACATCATGCTATGGCTACGCAACGACGACGAGTGAACATGATAGTGAGCATGCAAAATGATGCTGGAGAGAACTACATCTGAGGAAGGCATTAGAAGGGTGTTGGTACAATATTTTCGAGAACTATACACAACTTAGGTTCCTCATGAAGCCCAACAGTAGACGTTAAGGTACCTAAACCAACTTCAGCCCACGCCGCAGATGAGGTTACTGACTCGAGCCTCAGAAGGAATACACCTCAAGCCAACTAGGGAGGAAATTAGAGCATGCTTGATGGAAATGGGATCGGATAAGGCACCAGGTCTCGATGGGCTGACAACCCGTTTTATCCAGAAGTCGTGGACTGCAATTGGGCCGGATATTTGCACCATCATTGAACATGTCTTTTCAACTCTCTCTGCGCCAACAGAATGGGCTGCTTGCCACATAATCCTAATTCCAAAGAAGCAGGAGCCGAAAACCTCGCGTGATTACAGACTCTTCACAAAACTAATCACCAATAGACTGTGACCTTACATTACCAGGGTGATAGCTCCGTCTCAGACAACCTTTATTAGGGGGAGATGTATAACAGATAACACCATTCTAATGAGGGAGGTCATACACTCGTTTGCATCGCGAGATTTTCAAGGGAAGAACTTTGCAATAAAAGCGAACATAAACAAGACATTCGACACCATCAAATGGGGGTTCATTGAGGGGGCTCTAAGGGCAGTAGGCGTGTCACACAGGTAAGGATATGGACACTGATTTGGAAGACACCAAAAATCATACCACAGATAAGGATGTTCCTCATTAGGATGGAAGACACCAAAAATCAAGCCCTCCACAGGAACACTCCATCCTGCAATAAAATTTCCATTGAGGAAGAGATATGGATACTGATTTGGAAGACACCAAAAATCATACCAAAGGTAAGGATGTTCCTGTGGAGGGCTTGCCATGATGCCCTACCAACAACATAGGCTCTCCATCGTAGAATTGCAAGAATTTACCCGCAATGCCAGAGATGTCACACAGAAAACGAGTTTATTATGCACCTCATGTTCTTCTGCCCAAGCTCCAGGCTACGTGGTTTGCATCTAATTTGAGGGTCGAGGACTTACCTTTGCATTTTAGGCAGACAATTAGGTACTTATTCCAAGCCAACAGTGCGGACAATAGGGAGAGAATGGAAAACATCATGTGGTGTCTATGGAAAGCAAGAAACAAGGAAGTCATAGAAGGCAAACGACTGGACCCCATGAGTGTCATACGACAAGCCAGTAGCATGTGGTATCCAAGAGACCAAAACACAAGACCAATACCGACGCAACAACAGAAGTATGAGATACCAGATGGGTGTATGGTGATACTAGTGGATGGGTCATGGGATTCAACAGGTGTTGCAGGTATAGGGATGATTGTATTCGACCATCGAGACAGCCTAATTATGGTGGTCTGTCAACACTTTCAGGCGGATGACGCATTTTGTGCAAAAGTCCAAGCTGTGCACACGACCATCAAATGGGCTTCAACAGACAATACCGCACACCTCCCACAATCGGTTATAATTGTTACAGATAGTAGGCTCTTGGCACATGCTATTGCCGAGGAGAGTGCAATGGACATCCCATCGTGGAAGGCTACAAAGAAAATAATATATATTGTACAGATCATTAATTCCAGCGACATGGTTATTAGCGTTCACCACGTCAACAGAGAGGCAGTGGGGGAGGCACATATACTGGCCAACTTTGCAAGAAGGAGAAGGGAATCTGTCGAAGGTACCAAAGCTCGACACCTCCTGACTACCGTTGCTGCAGATAGCAAGGGTTACAAGGACCACTTTTTCAGAGTTCCATGAGGCGAGCGGGGGTGTGATCAGAATATTTATGGGGAAGTTACGAGAGAACTTAGCCCACTGGTGCAATTATCAGCTGTACTCAATGCAAAATAGAGTAGAGACCTAATTAGATTTTAATTCTGTTTTTCTTTAATTCTAGTTTTGTAACTCAAAAACACTGTAGTTCTTTCTAGTTCAATGAATTTCATGCCTACGGACTTCACCTCAAAAAAAAACTTGGTCCTTGAAAGCATATGATAGATTTTTCTATTTCTTGATTTTTATTTCCAAGAATTTTGGCACTTGGAATCAGTCGAATCAAGTCAAAATTGTATATATCGATACATATATATCGACATATGGGGAAGTCAGTTGGATGACTAATCGTAGAAACTCAGAAAGGTCCGTCACAAGTTTGGAGCCATATCGGTGTATCGATTTCATATCGATTGACCTATCAATATATCGATGTACCATATCTATATATTGATATTCCTGCTTAGCAGACTCGTTTTTGGCTAAGTTAGGAAATAACTTTCTGAGGGGACTATCACACTTAAATCACCATATCAATGTAACAATTGATATATCGATATCGTTATGCACAAATTCTAGATCCCTTGCTTCTATACAGCTATTTAAGGAGATGCTCTCTTTTCTCTCTTATTAGGAAAACTTTTCACACTCATTCTTGCAATCTAAGAGAGATCAAAGTTTTTTTCTAGCTTTTTCCAACCATCATCTAATCATCTATTCTAACAATCAATTGAGAGTTTCGACTTGAGTGATTAAGTGTCAAGTTGCCGAGATCTTCTGGAAAAAGATAGTGTTGGGCTCGTCCTCCTTCTTTGATCCGTTTGTGGATAGTTGTGGATTTATTGTTTGATCCCTTAATTGGATTGGAATTTCTAGTTGCTCATTTTTTGTAAGAAAACTAGAACCCACCTTTATAAGAACGTTTTCTGATAGTGTATCGGTTCCGATGTGGAATCATGGAGTTTCGTGGACGTAGTCTTTGAAAAGATTTCAGTCGAATCACGTTACATCTAGTGTCACGTTTCTCTTACTCTCTCACACTCTCTCTATCTTTTTTTTATCACTTTCTTGTAATTTTTGAAGTTCTTTATTTGTAATTGTTTGAGTAAATTGTGGTAATTGTCTCTATTCTTGTTAGTCTTAATTTTTGGCACTTAAATTTTAGTATTAGTCTTTTTTCTAACAGTTTTGTGGTTAATTAATAATTGAAGTACTTCAAATATACTTCCTAGGCAATTAATATTATCCAAAAATAGTGTGTTTATTGTTGTGTGAACCATTTGCATTTGTTTGCTGTTTATGTACTATTAAATAATGGCTTTGTTATTTATTTAATTTTAGTCAATGAATTTATAAAATATATTGTCATTAAGTTGATAGTGTTGCCTACTTATGTCCAATATTATCAAATATTTTTAGTTTTCTAAATAGACAAAAAAAATATTGGCATGAGTCGAGCTGAAAACAACATGAGAAAGTTAGGTATATTTCTCAGTGCATCATTTGATTGTGCATTAAGAATTTAAATCATTGAATCATTGAATTATACTCTCAATTTTTTATCCGAATTATAATCAGTCAAGACAAACTGTATCATTCGTTATCATCAAAATCCATCTTTATTTTGTGTGCTGTTTTCTTCGGTCCCCATGTAGTTCAGAAATAAACCATTGAAGGATGACAACACAGATTGAATTGCAAACCTTGTGTGGAGTTTGATTACATGCATCAAGCCGTACAATGTTTTCTGAATTTACTTGATCAGGGGCGGATTCAGATCAAAATTAAGCAGCAGCACACATATTGAAATTAAACAGTTAATAGTTCAATTTGAAATTAAGCAGCGGCACCATTTTAAATTTAGGCTATAATGGTTTGGATCCAACTGAAAATTTAGTTATCGAGAGCTTCATTTCAAAATCAAGCAGCGACACAAGTCTGATTTTGTCCATGCATAGATCTGCCCCTATACTTGATCACTAGGATCATACAGGTATGTTCTGTTAATTACACAATAGATGTCAATTATTTAAAGGGTTGAGAGTTATTTATAACGCTAGCTAGTAAATTATTAATTTGAGTTACATTTTTATCACAACTAATAATTGGCCTTTCGATCTCACATTATTATATGCATTAAGTGTAAATTGTTTCTTTCCATTTAGTAATAACTAAAGTGTCCAGAATATCCTTTATTAAAAAAGGAAAAATATAATCTCTCGTAATTAAATGTGAACTATATAATATATATATTAAAATGACGTGTATTACAAATAATTAAATAGATCTAAACATAGACATTCTAACAAAATTTAAGGTCATGTAGCTCGGTGGATGGAAAGGAGAAACGTGTAAATATCTTACTTAGCTTATAAATTAGTTTCTGTTTTTTGCATAGTCATGAAATGCGACTGTAGCTCAGTGGATAGAGCGTCTGTTTCCTAAGCAAAAGGTCGTAGGTTCGACCCCTACCTGGCGGGTGTTAGATTTTGTTCCCCTCAAGTCTAGTTAATTTACAGAAAATATTTTTTGTAAGCAGCTGTAATGCTTTTGAATCTAGACCAGAAGGGTACATACACAAAGCCGAATCGAGATTATTTTCTTACGATTTAGAATTTTCATATGAATAAAGATTTATATTTTTTTTCTGAAGAAACAATATGAGCTACATTTTTAAGTATACAAGATTATTTTGCAAAAAAAAATCGAAAGGGAGAGGCTGCCCCTCTGGACCTACATGTAACCACAGGGGCGGATTCATTCACGGGCAAGTGTCCGGACTTGATTTAAAAAAAATCGCAAAATTTAGTATATTTTTTAATGAAAAATAATTTTTTAATGATATTTTAGTGGACTTTAGTAGATTTGTAGTTCAGATTTGATCTCAACCTCAGTGCACTGATTTAAATGGACTCTGAATTTACCCCTGAATGTTGAAACACTGTACCTTGAATTAAAAAAAATCAGATTATACTTGCAAATTAAAATTTAATTCTATTGTTATTGCCAGTCGACTCCATAAATTAAAATCTTTAGCAAAAGCTGAATAGAAAACTTTGGATACTCCTATTAATTGTCTTTTCTTTTTAAAGTGTGAGAAAATGTTGAAAATTTTCATGTAGATTTTTATCTTTGTACATGTCCAAACAAGTAAAGAAAATGAATGTGTTACTAAAAGCATCCCTATCAAACTCACCAATAATTTTTGGTTTTGGAAAAAAATTCCGAGATGGAGTTCAACGAAAGCAAAGTGCATTACAAAAGCATAGGACTATATACTCCATGGAATGGGATCAGCTCTCGCGAGTAGGGGCTGAATCAGAACGTCGAGTTAGGAGAGACCGATTTGAAGTTAGGGAGTCGATTTACAAGTATAGTTTAATTTAAATGTTATAAAAATGTCAAAATTCAATTTTGATCAAATTATACAAATTTTTAATAAATATTTTAACTAAAAATCTTACTGTTTAATTAAATTTAATTAAACAATTAAACAAAGGTACAAATTTTTTTGGGCTAAAGGGGTGCCGGGGCCCATCCTGGCCCTCCCACTGGTTTCGCCCCTGCTTGCGAGGCACCTGCACTATAGAAAGCATGGGCATCCGATTGTGCTGAGATTCGTACTCGATATTCACATTCCTCCTACAATTTATTATTGACGTTCGATCCATCCGATACACAAATTCAGACCGTTAAAAACATGTAGCCACGGTGTCGCGCAGGAGCAGATAAACTTCCATAATACCAAAAGAAAAAATGACAAAACATACAAATGAGAATAAAAAAAGTACATCCCCTCCTAATTCTGAGTTTCCTTCCTAACTTTGCAAACTCCTCTGTTTGATGCACAGAGGCAGTCTCCTGAGACTCTAAATCAGACTGACTCACATAAAAAAAAAACCTCATGAGCCGTACCACTTATAGGATTCAAAATTTCCAACAGAAGAAGGTAAGATCTAGAATTTTTGTCAGATGGTGGCAGGATTTAAGTCCTATGTATTTTGTAATTTATTTATTCGAAATTATAGTTTAGAGGCATGTTTTTTTAAAAAAATTTGTCAAATGCAAGGTATATTTTGAAAAAAAAAAACACTTTTAGAAAGAAACAATTGCCCTCCTCTGACTTTATGCGGCTCCGTCACTGTTAATAACACATCCAAATTATCAAACACTCGTGAACAAGTCTCAAAAAGATGCTACAAAAACCAAGCAATGTTTGTCCCGGATTATAAAGTTACAAAGTATGTCAAAAAATATTTTTTTTGGCTATTGTAATATTTCAAATACTTCAAATAACTACTGTAATTTTTCTAATATTGCTTGATATGTTTTGACAAATATAAACAACATAATTGTTAATATAAACATCAGAAAATGCAATATAAACAAAAAATTTAATACAAGTACATAAAACATAATATACTTACCAAAAAACTAATCTAAACAATTGTAATGATAACATTGTTTGACTTCAACATTGAAATCAGAGTTACGAGTCAAGAGTTATGGCCGTTTGAAGAAATACATTTACTCGAAAAATTCCAAGCGTTACCAACCTGTTATAACGGGTTGGAACCCTTATATTTTGTTTATTTTTAACCAATGAGATTCTGGATTTCTAAGTTCTGATCAGACGCAAGCTCATGTCATTATTTACATGAGTCATTATTTCAGTCCTCAATATTCATAATTCTCAAGTGATGGGGTAACATATTGAATGACACAAAATGATCTTCTTAAAACTACTTTATTTGATTTGAAAGCGTGAGTCTTAATCCTTTGTAATAGCATTTTTGAGAATATTATTAACTAGTATTTTGTGTTGTTCCTTTCTCATGTTTATTTGTTTGTTTGTTTGTTATTTTATGTTTATTTGAATATATGTTTCCTCCTTTTTAAGAATTTTTGGCATCTCTATTTTGTATTTGGCTTTATGAGGACATGTTTGCCTCATAAAATGTGTTCCATTTCAGGTATGTTTTTATTTCATAAAAATATGTTTTGTTTCATGAAAGAAGAGAGAAGTTTGCTGAAATATCACATATTTTTATACTTTATGGTTCTTACTTGATTAGCCAAATTTATGTTTAAAAATATTTGAGAATTATGCAATTTCATATTTATTTGAAAGAGACATGTGTATTTTGCTTAAAATAACCTCTTTTTTTTATGAAGGCCCTTTAAGAATTTTATTTACAAAAGAATGCTACAAAAAAAGAATTTTTGAACTTACACTTGATTTATGAGTTTATTTGCTTTTTTTATATTTCCACTTATACTTTTAATGTTTTTACAAAATATATATATATTCTTTCATGTCTTTTTGAAACTATTGTGTTTGTACAAAACTTGTTTGACTTTCATTTTATTTTTCATATTTTTAAGATAAGGTTTTATTTAAAATATTTTGTCATACATGCACATAATGGAGCCTTTAAGCACTTTTATTTATTTATTTATTTTCTTTTATTACAACATAAATATGAATTTTACAGTTTTATTTATTATATTGTTTTTATAATAAGTAAAATATGAACTTTAATGCAACTTTTTTTATTTTATATGCATTTTTAGATTGATTTGTACTTTTAAGATTTTATTTGAATATTCCTACAAGCATAAAAGGGAATTTTTAACACTTTCATTTATTTATGAAAAGACTTTTGTTTTTATTTATAAAAGGGAACTTTGTTTATTTTAATACAACATATTTTCATACATGTAAAAGTGTTATTTATTTTCTTTTGTATTTTTCTACATATGATAACATAAAATATTTTATTTTATTTTCATGCATATTTATATTTTTGAAAATATATTTATAAAGGAAAAGGATTTTATATGGAAAATAGAAGACCTTTTAGAAAAATACCCTTTTATATATTTTAAAGGGAAATTTATAAACTTTTTTAGATTTTCGATGAATATAGGATATTTAATGCATAAAAGATTTTTTGAATTTATAAAGAATTTATTTAAAACTTTTGGTCATGAGATTTATCATTAAAAAACAAACTTGGGTGCTCCACTAGGTGAATACGCCTGCGTACTTCTGCTAGTAATGATTGGTGGAATTGAAACTATGTAATTGAAAAAGTAAAATTATTATATATTATTATAAGGTAGAATGCATGTGATTGATGAAGTTGGATGCACTAGGTACTCCGGTGGAGTATGCAAGTCTTTGCCTTAAAAATATTAAATTTTTGGACTTTTAGCATTTATTTTCAACATTTTATGAGAAAAATGAATTTATATTTGGTTTCATGATTTTTTTAATACAAATACATATTTCTATACATTTTTGTTTACACTTTATTATTTTAATGAAAAAGTGCTTATTTGGTTTTAAATTTCATCTCAGAATAAAATACTCAAAACATATTGAAATATCGTATGAAAATGAAGAGTTTGAATTTATAAGAATTTATAAATTTATTTTAGAATTTTTGGACTTTATTTGTTATTTTTACTTGAACATTCAACATAAAATACAAAGAGATTAAATAAGAGTTGTTTGATTTGATCATCAGGTTTGATTTTGGACCCTCGAATTTGGTGTTGATCTTTTCTCTCCTTCTCCATCTTCTTCTTCCTCCTCAGCTTGACTGAGGTTTGACTGTCATAATTGATATGTCAAATGCAATAAATAAAGTTTGGACTACGTGTTATATGATTAATATATCACATATTGTCACCAATATTACGAGGAGTAATATAAGATATTCTATAAATGTGATTAATTTCGCCAAGATTGTGAGTTTGAATACATATGGAATTTAATGTGAATTAATTATAATTATTGATGGACCAATTATGATTAATTAAAACTAATACTAGTGTTAATGTAAAATTAGAAATATTATTTTGGCTATAAAATTAGAAACATTATAGGCCATATCTGACCTTGAATTACTTCAGGAAAAGAAGAAGATCAATTGAACACAAATTTATGTTTAAAAATACTTGTTCAAATCACTTAAAACATCAAAGATCAATCATCAAAGCTTTCATGACAAGAATTTTGATTTTCAGTTCTAAACACCAAGACAACAAAGATCAAAGAGATTCAAACTCGATTTTTCATTTAACAAACAAGCAATTTACATAATTCACAAAGAAAAACATATAAAGGTGACCTTTTTCCTGTCAAATTCAACATCACTCACCTAATTAGATAATATATCGAGTAAAAATAGCAAGTGTTAAGCAATTTTGAGCACTTATATAATTTGAGCAAAAAAAGGACATTTGATTTGAGTATTACATGTGTATTTATAGCCTAAGCAACTAAGATTACATTGGATTCTATTTCCTATTTGATGTTCTGCTTTTTTCTCCTTTTCTTCTTCTCTTGAGTTGATGTAGTCTTTGGTGTTGTAACATACTTCTAGGTGGTCACAATTAGTTGTTCAGATGCCACTTGTGTTTCTAGAAGACCAAACAAACATGCAGAAGCATCTTGAATCTTGGCCTTTGATTTAAATGGATGATGCCATTGGATGCAACCAACTCAACATTAAACTTTGTGCTTAGATTTGATTGGCTTCTTGAGGATCTTCAAGTGTTCTTTGATGACCTTAGCAGCTTTGGCAGGGATATAGAAGCGTTTAAGGCTGTTTAAAATGATGTTGACATCTTCCTTCACTATTTTATGCAACATTCAAGCTCAAGAATTGAGCTTTTGCAATTGAACTTCAATTTAATCTCAATTAAGTTCTATACATACTCAACTAAATGATGTGATGTCATTGCAACTTTCATTTGCATTTGCATAACACTCTAGACTCTTAAGCCCACCTGTCAACAGCTGTGAGAGAGAGATTGAGTGCTTTGATCAATTCAATTGCTCTCAGATCAAACCAAGCTCTATTCTAACATCGTGATAATCTCAGGAGTCAGCCAAGCATCTTGTCTTGATCCTTAGTGCCTTAGATTGTTAGTTTTGATTTGATACCGACATCTTTTGGCTCAGTTTTTCTTCTTTTCCTTTGAGTTTCAAATTCATCGATGGTTACCATTGTGCATAATAACACAAATAACATGCATAATAATACAATTAACATGTACAATTCAAATTAATTAAGTTATTATGCATATTATTTGAACTGTTATGCATGTTATTAAATACACAATAACAAAAAGAAAATGCATAATAACTAATACAATATGCATAATAACTAAACTATTTTTTTGTCGAAACTTAATTAGACTCGTCCAGTGCGTATTGATGATGGAATCAATGCGAGTCAGTGGAACATTTTCCTTACACTTAATATGGAATAACAGTTAATTTACTTGTATTGTCTGCTAATTCTTCATTGTTAATTATGACCGCGCTTTCCGGTTTTACCCTCCCTTCTTCGGTTCTTCCCCACTTTGTCTTCACTTGGATTTCATTTCACTCCTTGAGCAAACTCTCTGCGCACACAACACAACCATCCACGACAACACAAACCCCACAACCAACTCCAAATCCGCCTCCATTTTATATTTCGATTTCTTTAATACTTTCCTCATTTCCAAACCATTCCAAATTCCGTACTCTCCCGCCTAACCCTCTCAAAACCCTTCATGTCAGACAATGAGACCCACTTGGCGACCTGCCACGTGTCACCTCAGTCTACTCCATGCCCCTGCTGCTCCGACCATCGACAAAGAATCAACCAGCTACTTGCGGAACTCGATGCCGAGCGCGCCGCCTCTGCCACTGCCGCGGCCGAGTCGATGGCTATGATTCGGCGCCTCCAGCGCGAGAAATCCGAAGCAATGCTGGAGTCTAGGCAGTTCAGGCGGTTTGCTGAGGAGCAGATGGCAAGGTATAGTTACGAGATCGAGGCGTTGGAGGAGGTTTTGACGGAGAGAGAGGGAACGATTTTGTCACTGTCGAATGAGCTTGAGGATTGCAAGAAGGTGTTTGATGATTTGCCTCAGTGGGTGAATTACACGGTTAGTGAATTAATCGACTGTTTGTACCCTAATGTGCTTGAGGACATAAGTTGCTGAGAGTTTCTGGATTTGTTACTTGATTTCTTAGCATTTTTCTTTATGGGATTTGTAGATCCGGGGTACTTGGATGCTGCATTGTCACATTTTGTTAGAAATTGTTCAATAATGTGAATGTTTATACTTGATTTGTCTGTTATTACTTTGTTTCAGTGTTGGATAATTGATTTGGTATGTTCATAACTGAGTTTTTGAATCATGATGTGGATCTTTAAAATAGTTAATGACTGTTATTTAGTTATGTGAAACCTCATATCAGCCGTGTATTCCCAAAATTAAATTGTCTAACAAGGAGCCAACTTACAATGGAAAATATAGGGGAAGAATTAAGAATAAACCATGTAATGTATTTTGTCATGGTGTAATGTTTCACCAGTATCTTTTCACATTTTGGATGCTGGAACGAAATTCAAATTCAATTTCTTTTGTTTGCAAGCAAAAAACATGGAGCACTTTGAATGAATTATTTGCATTCTCCAATATGATTTTAATATTATGTTACAGTTGGATGACACGACGATAACGGTGAAACAGGTCGTAAAACAATCCCCGAATTCTCCATATCAGATTAGACATCTCTCTAGCTCTGGCTCTGGCTGTCAAATTGATTTTGATAACTATGAAGATGATGACATGACTGATGGTGCATGCACCATAGGCACCGTGCACAGTTCATCAATACCAAACAATGAAGAACTTGTGTATAGTAAATCTAGTTCTGTGGTTGGTATCGAGGAAGAGGAGATCAGAAAGCTATCTGAGAGAGTGAAAGTACTGGAGAAAGATAGAGAATCTATGAAGCAAGTAATGGATTCTATGGTAATGAAGAAAGGAAAGGGAGTTATATTGAAGGAAATTAAGCAAAAGTTGTATGAGGATGCAGTCCCACAGAAAAAAAAGGTTGTTAAGCGGGGTGGATTTTTCAAGAGATTCTCAATTTTACCAATCTTGCAGGTAATTTTTTGGTGACTCATTTTGTATTTACAAGTTCCTTTTTTACACATTAAATAAAAATTATATGAAGGCATTGACAGGATTTTTGCACATAATATCTATGATCTGTCTGCATAAGCAGCTACTGCAGCACATTTACAACAAACCTAATTGTTAGATTAGAGTGGCTTTGGAGATACATCCAGTTAGATATTGACAATGCCAGCTAATTGTTTTTTCTATCTTTTTGGGTCTTTATTAGATTACACTTTCTTTAGTAGTATGTGTTAAAGCTGGCTAGTTCATGGAGAAAGATGTTTGGGTTGATATGGAATAGCTGGAGCAGTCAATTTATTTTTACCTTAAACTGTGAGCCTAGTTGGTATGCTTGCAAAAGAGCTTAGAAATACGGGAGTTATTTGGTACTAGTACTCAGGGTGTAACAGTACAATTGCAAAAACTGATCTGATTTTGAGTTTTGTCACTAAAAAAATAATGTATATATATATTTTTTGCTTTTCTTCTCCAGTTTCCATTCCGATGGATCAAATCCACATTTTTCACCAGAAAGAAACCTCTGCGGATTAGGTATGTTGACACATCTTGGAATATATCGTTCAAATTGTGCAGTGAAACTTATAGTCAACTGGTTTTTCTCTTGAAATACTAGGTACACGTTTGGTCAAACAGCAAGAAATGTAGGCTTATTAGTGCTTCTACATATGTTACCTGCCCCGAGGCCAAGAAAAAGTCTTTGCTTACGAAGAGACAGAGAAAATGTCGTTGCTTACGAAGAGACAAAGGGTGTTTAGTTTAAAGTTTGTCAATGTAATGTTGGAGCAAGTGTATCTATCATTACATTCATTTTTTGTTTTGGTATCACTTAAAAGTGCTTGTTTGTTAGTATCTATTCTGGCGATCTAGCTTGTTGTCCCCGAGTATTTTCTACCCCACTTGTTTCTTTCTTTTTAATGATTGGTGTAAATTCTGTTCTAATTTGCTTTGGATTCATTACCGCTTTGGGTGTATCAAATCATGAAAATTATATATTATGGAAGAATTCAGTCCTGTAATTCTGTGTATTGAATCTAGTTGTGACAAAGAGAGAGACCTACCAAATACTGGAGGAACTGGAATTGGTTCATGCCTTGTTCTGGGACAATAACTACAGCATTAATACGCCTGAAATGCTGGTAGAGAGGGTAATGCAGGATGTGAAGTTGTGGCAAGTATTCTGCTAAAACTTTGTTTCTGTTCCCAGGTTCAGGTTTTTTTTTTTTGGATTTTTCAGGGGTATTTTTTATTGCCTTTTTATGTGATGATTCGTTGTAATTGGTGACTGATGTAATTAACTTTATTATTTCAATGCAAATTTGGCAGCTCCTGCGAAGGTTTAAAAAAAAATTAAATATGATAATTTATGGTCCGAGTTTTTCTGCTATGGTTTCCATATTTCATTCTACAAACCTCTATTTATATTTATGCTAATGAAATTTCGAACAATCACGAAAATAGCCTGGGATATTGTTGAATATTACACTCATTTTTTGTACGAATATTCTCAAATAAATTGCAAACCATTATTCATCTAAAATTTTGTAGGATGATAGCAGCTAGCCTCTGCCTAAAGGGCTATGTTGCAAAAGATGATTTTTTCAGAATTTTTTTTTTGACTTGGAGTCAATTATGTTCCTATTAAATCTAACCGACTAAGCCTAAATCTAGTTTGAAACATCGAATAGTTGATTCTATGAATTGAATTTATACTAGAGCTAAAATTGAACTTCGTTCAATCTAACTAAAACTGATGAAATATATACACAATATTTTTTAATATCATTTTATATACATAAAATTTTATGAATTATTTTATGAAAAATATATAAATTATATAGATGTGATATGAAAATAATAATATAAATTATACGAGTTATATACATGTGAGTTATATAAACTATATACACGTTGACCAAGTTCATTGATCTATCAAAGCTTATTATAGACTTTAACAGCATATCTTATGTTTAATCATGCTTGTTATTCATTTGCGTGATTCATATAATTATTCATTCAATTATAAAAGTAAACATATAGTAAATAAACTTCAAAT
>CAXKVX010004113.1:0-15001 GCA_964058865.1 Eleocharis quinqueflora
CGACTCGATCCGAACCCGAAAGACCCGAAACTCGAGAAATACCTGAAACTAGATAATTGAAACCCGACCCGACTCGAACCCGAAAGACCCGAAACCCGACAAATATCAACGCATGATGATCCGAAATCCGACCCGGCCCGACCTGATTAGACCCGTGACCCGATAATCTTTTGAAGTCAAACTGACCCGACCCGCCCGATTTGCCACCTCTAGTATTCAGAAAAGTTGTTTCACACTCTCCTCGGTCTTTTGTCGATCTCCATAACCTCAAGTCGACATTATTATAATTACTCGCATTAATTTGTGCATGTAACTATGTGAAATTGTACTTCACATTATTTATGGACAAAGTTGTACATTTATATATATATATCCACTAGGATAATTTCACTGTATTTTATTTTGTTTTTTCTTGTTTCTACAGATGCAAAATGTTTTCCCAACTCTTGAAGTACAATGTTATCAAAGAAGAGATAGCATTAGAAAGAGAATACCCACATTGCTTACGGAGTTCACATCGCAGAATCAGAATTTTGAATGATTGTGCACATGTTGAAAATGTGGATGCATGTTTCACTCAAGCAATGGTATGGAGTTTTGCAATATGTTACTATGATAAAATTGTTTGTTTGTTCTAACAGTCAACAAATTTTCACTTTTTCACTTCATCATGCATGTATTAGCTGAATTATTAATACTTTTAGGAAGTTTTTAATTGTTAATACTATTAGGTTACTAACATTAAAGGAATATTTAATTTATAATACTATTATATGGGTTGTTCTTTTCAAAAAAAAATTATTAGACAACTTTTAATTGTAACATTTTTGCAGAAAACTCTATTGGACAAGAGATCGATGCAAACTGAACAAAACTTCTGAAGAATGCGGTTAAAAAAGACACAAAACATCACTCTATTTAATGAACGTCTGTCATTTTCGAGTCCAAGGCACACTCTTCTTCCTGATGCATTTCCTCACAACAATGATTTTGTTTTCCAAGTGTGTCGGGCGAAGGTGAAGAAATATGTTGGGTGGGAAAGATGGAAAGCTCCATAAAAGAAACATGAGTGCAATAAAAAAGCTACGAGATTAAAGTTGGATAGGATGAGCATATAGATGTTTGTAGTGCTCCATGCCGATGGCACTATGAACACAAGGAGCCTGTGATGTATAAAATTGTTTTGATCATAGGATTGTTTTGATTGTTGTATATAGGTACACTTAATTAATTAACATGAATTCTGCTGTCATATATGCTCCTTTTTAGTAGATTTAAGTATTGTTATCATGGATTATTTTTTTACTCTTAATTGCAATTACAAAATCATGCAGCATGATTTTTAACATATTAACATATGTGATTTAATTAACATGTAATACTTGTACTAAAAAAACTTTCATATGTACAGTTCATAATTCCTTGTAATTGTAATATGTTAAGAAAATATTGCATCATGGGATTCAAACACAGAACCTCACAGTTGAGAGCATCTCAAACACAGTCTCACTCATCGACTGAGGCTTACAGCTTTTCTGTAAAATTGTTGTCGTGTTTTTATTTACATCCCTGAATGCCAATACACATTTGCACCTATTTCTAATCCTAATTCCGCCCAAGTCCCAAATATCTACATCTCTTTCTCTCATCTACTATGTAACTCTAACTCGTTGTTTCATCTTCCAACCCTAGCTTGCTCCCTCCGGTATCCCCCACGCTCATCCTCTCTCTCCTCTCCACTACGTCGGGCGTCTCTTCCCCCTACTACTCATTTTTTCAAACCCTAGTATCGTCCGAGCTTCGCTAGTTTCAAGTTTAGTCTCTCTTTAAAGGTAGATTATTTTCTTTGCTCAAATCATGTTTTTTTTTTCAATCTCTCTTGATACATTTGATTTGAGATTTGAGATTATTAAGGGAGAAATAAGGTTGTTGATTTTAGATTATATTCTTTTTTGTTCTTGCTTTTTTATTTGAGATTATTGAGGAAGAAATTGGGGTGCTAACACATAGCATGAAGTGTTATAGCCTACGGTCACTCGATTTGTAACGTCTATGAGACAATAGAAGAATTAGAAATGAAATGAGACGATCCACTCTCTATATTATGGTATACTAGAAGACCAATGGAGGTATGTTGTTTTGTATTTTCTCTAGGTCGTTTGCATGAAGTCATGGATATTTGTGATATCAGTCTAATTTTGATTGTTATGTGTTATTTATCTAGGTTTGTGAAATAATTCCTGGTCAAATGTATGCATATCCTTTATGATCAAGAAGAGAGTGACTTCTTCCACCTTGGAGGTATTGATATACAAGAGGAAAAGACAAAAAATGAAGAAATAGTGGTGTCAAAATCATATTTATTTTCTTCAAGTATTTGGTCACCATCAATCCTCCAAAATACAACTTCACATTGTTGAAGTACTCTTTTGAGCAAATCGATGCATAATAATGATTTTATTTTCTTCTTTTGACCTGCAAACTGAAATGAAGAAACTTCTACCAGCGTAAAAAAAGAGATTATTTAATATACTTTTAATTTGACATTTACTATGAATTGTAATACTAATTGTTTGTTATTTATCTAAGTTTATATTTCTCTATTTCAGTAGGGAAACTACCGAATTGGAAATGATAATTGTATAATACAAGGATAGTCATCACTCGATTCGTAGCGAGTTAATGTTGAAAATGGTAATTGTATGATACAAGAACAGTAATGACATTAAAGAATATTGTAGTCCAACTAGATATGTAATTATTTTAGTTTAATTAATGTCATGGATATTATTATTAATTATTTTACTGTTGATTGTTGATACTTTTGATGTATTGCATGATCCGAATGCATGTGTAATCATGTTTGATAAATGTGGATAACATGATATGGAAATTTTATTAATTGTTGTGTACAACATGTTGTGCGTGTGTTAGTGTTAATTTTGACGAGCTACCAAAATTGGACTAGTTGCGTTAGCATAAAAAACTTTCTAAAAACGTTGTTGTATCAAGTTTTTAGAGTATATTTTAGAGTATATATTACATCGAATATCAAATCATATCATGTTATATCAAGTCATAAAGACACTGGAGAGAGTACAAAAATATTAAATATTTCATGTCGGGTATTAAATAATAAAAAATGGTGTAGATTGGCTGAAAAACGAAGTGTACCTCCTATTTTTACGACATATTTTGACTTATCTTTTGCAACTCTCATAATATTTACAAAAGAACATAACCAGTGTATAAGCTTCAAAATACTTATATAAAAACCGTTTATACGGAAGGTTTCACTAGACATCAATCTTCACCAAAATTCAAAATTGAACCAATTCTCTCTCCTCAATGTGCGATATATAAGCTTTTATCTTTTTTAGGTGAATTATATTTGGGAGACATGTCATCATGATCATGTCTTAAGAAGAAATTAAGTGTGTGTTCCAACAAATGTATAACATAAACTTATGGAACTTAAATTAAAAAATAATAATAATGAGGGTAATGCAGAATTTATTTTTAGGAAATATGAGGTCCAATAAGATTATTTATAGCAATTTTACCTAAATTTTAATACATTAACTTGCATGAAACTTTTAAAAAGAATAGTCGTTGACCTCATTTCCTGAGTCCACTCCTAATTATGTTTTAAATTAGCGTGCCTTCCAAGGCCCATTTTTAAAGAAAGGAGAATTGACATAAAAAAAAATGGAAATACATTCATGGCATATTGCGTGTTTTTTTTTTAAATATCGTCGTTGACTCTTGACTAGGCCGAATGAAGAATCCGTTAAACAAATAATTTTCTTAAGAAAAAATGTGTAGAAAATTGCGCACAAATTGTGCAGAAATTAAAGATGCACTTAATTGGAAGCGATTCTAAATAAATTAATTTCGATATTTTTCGAATGATGAAGTAATTAAATTCCAAAATGTAAACATCTTGTTCAACATAAGTTTTCAAAACATCCATTCTCTATTATTAAAGATTTCTTAACAGAATACAAATTTTATACTCACATAGATTTCATCAATTCACGGCCTCATCAAAATCATCTTAATTAATTAACTATCACTCTTTATTAGACAAATTATTTAATTAAACCATCTTAATTAGTTTCAAACCCACTTAAACCATTTTCGTCTTTTCTTCTACTGTAGCAATAGTATAATACAATAATTGATCGCTTTCTCTCGGTCTCAAATGCGATGGCCAGCAGAATAAATTAATCACGATGAAGAGCATCAGAATTTAAAATAGAAAATCAGAAATAACAAACTTCCTGGAATATCGTTTTTTAATCCTCAAAGAGCAGATTCATGATTTTTTACGGTGTTCAAAATTTATAATTTTTTAAGGATGGATCAAATTAATGCATATTCTTAAAAATAATTTCAAATTATAATCTTATTTTCAGAATTTTTTCAACTGTATGGTTAAATTTTGAAATTATTTCTGAGTGAGTCAGTTGTCCCACCTGACTCTTAGTGGCTCCGCTACGGAACTCATCGATGGCCCAATAAATGTTTTACACATCAGTTAAATTTATCCGGGGCTAAAAGAAAAATGACATGCAAAGTAAATAATTAGGAGTGAAAACAAATACATATATTAGACAGATGTTAAGTTTTAAAAATCTACATTAAATGAATATAAATATGAATACGAACCAGATAATCAATGAATATATATTTGATTACATACATCAAGGACGAAGCTACTATTTAGATTTGAGGTTCCATGACCCACTAATATTTGAAAATCAATCAGGAATTATTTTGAAAAACAATTAGGATTCCAGTGAAAAAAAATCAGGAACCTCGACTCGTCTCTTCCCGATTCGTGAACTCGATGCATCTCATCGTGTTTTACGAACCTGCCCCTATTCTGACTCGTCGATCGTCAACATGTCTTCGTCGACCATCGCTACATATGTATGTTTGTGCTTTGGCATTCCCTTGCTCTATTGCTTTGAATCGTTGTTATATGAGCATAGTCTAGGGCTGTATATGAGCCGAGTTCAAGTGAGTTGAACCCAGCTTGAATTCGAGCTCGTGCCAACTTGAATTGGCTCAACTCGTTATAGCATAGCAATTTCGAATTTTCTGAACTAACTTAAGCTCAACTCAACCTTAACATGAGTTGGCTCGTAATTTGACTAGTCGGAGTCAGATCGCTAAACTCTAAATCCTAAATCCTAAACGCTGCTCCGACTCGCCTCCGCTCCGACCAATATGAACCAACACCTATTTACGAATTATACACTTCATGTTTTTGACCCATGGCATTGATGAACTCTTCTTATTACGAGAGTCAGAATTGCAATATACTAATTATCTCAATCAAATAAATTCTCTCGTATTACTTAAGTTTTATTTCAATTATCTTGAATTTTTTGTTAAATTAAATTGTTTATTTGTGAATTGTTGTTCGTAATTTAAATGTTTTTGCCACAAATTATAGTTACAAAATAACATGGTGCCTCGATGAGTCAAAATCATGACATACATGAAATAAATTTAAATTTTATTATGATTAAATATACATACATATTAAAAAAATATTTAAAAAGTAAAATTAAAATTTATAATATTAATAGATAAAAAATGTATGAATATTTTTGCTAATGTTCACAATTGTTAAAAATTAAGATGCATAAATCACTACGGGAAAAATCTGTTTCCACACCGGATATTTAGAGGCTTATATGTCGGTTATCTTCCGTTGTAAATGGCGGGGGTTGAAAAAAGGTAAGTTAAAATCAGGTGTGGAGTAGGAGGCGCACTACGCTGATCTTCAACCTATCTACACAATTTTTTATTAGCTAATACCCAACGTGAAAGGTTTAATAATTTTTAATAGGAAATTTCTCGCCATCACCGTTTGCTCTTCTACAACTTTTCTTTGGTAATACCCGTCGCTGAACATCTACACTTTTAGAAAGATTTTTGCTGCTTAATTACATATTAGCTAATACTTAACGTGGAAGGTTTAATAATTTTTAATAAGAAATTTCTCGACATCACCGTTTACTCTTCTGCACCCTTTTTTTTGTAATACCCATCGCTGAACATCTGCATTTTTTAGAAAGATTTTTGCTGCTTAATTACGTGGGTAGCCCTTTTTTGCTACTTGACCAAAATTAACACACAAACACATGTTGTGTACAATTAATAAAACATTTAGATCGTGTCATTCACATTAATTAAACATAATTATACATCTTGATTATGCAATACATCAAAAGTGTCACCAATTAACAGTAAAATAATTAATAATCAATGACATAAACAAGAATGTGTATATATCTAGTTGGATTATAGTATTCTACCATGTCATTAATTAATTAGCTAGATATAACTGAGATAGACAAATGCATTGTAGCATAATCCTGTATATATGAAATTTCTCCTTTACTTTTGCTAGTTGATAAAAGATCTTTGACATCATTGTTTCTCCATTTTCAATTCCTCTCGTGTCTGGTTAATTTGCTACTAATATGATTTTTAAACTCTTGAAAATTGTTGAAGAGTCAACGAATACAGCTTGCTAATATAAAACGACGGGTATTACCAAAGAAAGGGTGTATATAGAGTATAACAATAGCATACGTTTGATAATACAAAGGTATCCAGATTATGCAATATCTGAATCTGGAAAGTATGCAATATCCAAATCTGAAAATTATGCGTTGTGTCATTTTTTTATTGGAGGAGCAGTCACTCTCTTCATAAGTGGACTCGGGCCCTCATACCATTTCCAATTCCTCCAATGCCTCATTAACCACGTGTGATATCAAACGAAATGATAAAAAAGACCATAATGGATCATAATTCAACATTAAAACACCATGAAATTTTCACTCATTAATTTAAGAGTAGAAATATAAAAATGATCGCACCTGCAAAATATTTTCTTCTCGTTCACGCGGTCTTTTGCAAGTAGCTTCTTACTTGGTTTTAGCTAAGATTTTTTTGCATACATTTGACCGGGGATTATTTGACAAATCTACAAAAATAACAAAGTTCACCAAAATTATGCCAATATCACAAACAAGCAAAAAAAAAACAAATTAAGAGGAAAACACAAACCCTGAGAAGTAATCTCCTTCTTACTAAAACCAAAAGGTGTAAGGTGGTCATTGTATCTGAGTACTTCAAAATCGTATGGTCTTGTGGGATACCATATACCATATGAAAGAGAGTGGACCATGTCCATACCATTTCCAATTTCTCTCATGCCTCGCTAATTCACTGCGAATCGAGTGACCGTAGGTTATAGCACTTCATATTATGCTAGCACTCTATCATTTAAAAAATATGAAAAATTAGTACATCAATTATAGTGTCATTGGATATAAAAATAAAATAATAAAGAAAGGATCCTAAATATTGCCTCTCATTTTTTGACAAAAATCAATGACTTACAACAAACGGAAGCACTTGCATGTTCAAAGAGGGCTAGAGTTGTTACCATCATTTTAACCAGTGATGGTTTGGGAGAAAATCACTAATATGATCTTTAATCTCTGAAAAATAGTGAAGAGTCAACGAATATAACTTGCTAGTATATCACCTAATATAATTTGGGAGATCAATATTGCTAGATTAACTAAATTCAAACAAATCAACAATTTTCTCCCTTATTAATCCCATATCAAAAAATCAAGCACAAAATAGAACATAATCCTAGATCAGCACCTTATTTCTCCGGCGTGATGGACTTGAAACAAGCGACACCTAGGATTTGGAAAGAGGAGCAGTGGGCGATCGAAGATGCGAGAAGAGGAGAGAGAGAGAGAAAAGAGAAAAGAGGGAGATGCAATATTTTGGACTTGGGCAGTGAATATTTTTGGAAAATATAAGCGAGAAATTTTTCCAGTTAATTTTCTACACCGGCGTTTCATAGATGAAGGATTTTGTTTTATATTTTTTATTTATTGTTATATTTTTTGCATCGGGTTTTCAATAAAGGGTGTATATGAGAGATTTCTACATCGGGTGGTTAATAATTAAAAGTTGTAGATGTTAAGTGATTTACATCGATATTTTCTACATCGGAGTTACTAAATAAAGGATGTGGATGTCTTGCTTTAAACATTGTGTTGGCACCTGAAAATGTACCAATTATTAGCCTACAAATAAGAAAAAAAATAAAACAAGCATCAGAAGCATACTCAAGCATGTAAGGGGTATCAAACACAGGTTAAATCAACATTGGAGAAAATCATGTTTTATGTGCAAAAATGCCAAAACCTCACAAAACCCTAATCATATGCAAAGAGAGGCTCAAGAATATCTTTCAAGGAATTAACCAGGTGTTTATGTGATTGCAATCGTCATTTGAAACATAGTATGTGAAATTAGCATGATTGTCATATTATTAAATAATCGCATATAACATTTTGGAACTAATGAAGGATCAAAAGCTCAAGAAACTCGGTCAATAAGCCATATACCAATAAATTCTAAAGAAAATTTGTGAATTTTTGAGGTTTATTTCACTAAAAAAATTGATTATTTGAGGCTCCAAACAATTCTAAAAAGACTTGAATAATTCAGATTTGAATTTTCAAGAATAAGACAACAAATGGGTGCAATTTGAGCCTTTATATCAATTCCAGACTTTTATTGGGCTTTGGATAAACTAGGCTCACGTGGACACAATACAAATCAAAAGCTTTGTCAGCCTCTCATGGCTTATGCAGACCAAGTCTACACAAAACCAAAACCAAAATGTCGCTCGGTTTGAGTCTCATTAAACTTGACATGTGGGTCCCCTACTGTCACCCCTTAACCAAACACTGCCCATGACTTAAACCATGCCCTTGTCAGTGACACATCAAACTTTGAACCCTTATGTCCGAGACTCAAAACCCCTGACCAAATCAGAATTAAGGGAAATATGAGAGAGAATAAGAAAACCTATCAGAAGGTGCCACGTGTTCTCTTCCTCCCTCCTTCTCCTTCTTCTTTCTGAGCTTCGAAATTGGAGACCTCCAATGGACTCGATCTCTCAGGTCTTTGAGAGTTAGCATATGAGTTATTATTCAATCAAAAGAAGAGAGTGAGGAGATCCTCAAGATAACCACCAATCAACTCAAAGCTCAAAAGAAAATGAAATAAAACAAGTTCAAACATGTCGGTACCAAATCGAAACTAGAAATTCAAGGAACTAGTGATCAAGGCAGGATGTTTGGATGACTCCTGATATCACTACGATGCTAGAACCAAGCATAGTTTGATATGGAAGTAACCAATTTGGTCATGACACTTCAACTATCTCTCACAACCACTGGAAGGTGGGGACAAGGGTTTAGAGAGCTTGGCAAATGCAAATGAAGGTTGCAATGGCCTTACATCACCTAATTGAATATGTCTGAAGCTTAATTGAAATCAAATTGAAGCCCAATTGCAAAAGTTCAATTCTTGAGTTCGAAAACAATGATGATGGAAAAGTGTCAAAATCAATCTAAACGGTATTCAAAGCTTTTATACCACTGCCAAATCAACCGAGGTCAGCAAAGGACACCAGAAGGACATTCTATGATATTCAAAGCTTCTGTATCCCTGCCAAATCAATCTAAACAATATGGTCATTTGAAGCATAGTATGTACAAAAGTTCGATTTTTGTATGATGCATTTAATTTCATGAAGTATGAGATAAAATACATATGATAAAATGTTAAAATAATATGTCATGCAAAATGACATTCTTAGATCATAAATAAATTTATGAAAATATATGTACATATTATTTTGTATAATGTTTGACAGCATAATAAGAATAATAATTAACGCATATTAAATAATATTTTTATATTATTTAATCATAAATTAATTCCTTGCAAAATATAATTAGATAATAACAAGAGAATAGTCAATGATGTTTGTGTAAATAATTAACACAAAACATGCCCTAAGGCTTGACTATATAAAGGGAATGCTTGAGAAAATTTGTGTGAATTTTTTCTCTCTCTTGCAACAGTTGCGCCGCTAGAGTGTTGTGAATAGTAACCCTCATCATCTCCTCTCTTGTGTAGAAATAAAAACTCCATTTTTCTTCTTTCTCTTCTCTTGCAAGATTTAGCCAACAAATGAAATTAGTTGTTAATTGAAGATTGAAGATCTAGGTGGATGGATCTAAGCTCTAACCTCTACATTAATCTATCTAAGGGTCTTTTAAGTTGTTGTTTAGGTTCGAGGTGAACCAAGAGACAATGATGCTTCCATGACCGAAGAAGGAAGACAAAGGTTTTCAAAGAGACCTAGAAGAGGAATCAACTCCTCTCTACCAAGAAATTTGACAATCTCTTTAGGTATAACTTTTATCCACTCTTGTGCAAGAAAAAGATTGATTACTTTCTATTTTTGGTGTTGCACAAGAGGTGTTCGATGAAATGACATACTGTAATCTTACTTACAATTGTTATATAAATAAGATATTTTGTGTATCTCTCCTCACTATTAAGAAGCTTGGATGACAAAATACTCAAGCTGTCCTGATTTAATGTTTTTTTGGACGGATGGATTATGAGTCGTGGGATTAAATTCCCCTCAGTTCGTTGATTGAAAAAATTTCCAAATTGTGCGCTTCAACACACTAGCATACATTTCCCACACCACAATTGATCACTAAAGTTTTTTTTCCAGCTCTGCATCTTCAAACGCTAGATTTCTGAAATATTTTTCATGTCTAGCCTTAAAATAATTGCATTCATGGCCAAGATTCAAACATACATTTCTGAAATGTTTTTCAAGTCTAACGAAAATAATAAGAATTGCATTCATGACCAAGATTTAAAAAATCTGACACCACATGACCCTATTTTTCTTCACGCTCCAAATCGCATGACCCATGACCCATGACGCAAGACACAAGACGCAAACTACATGACGCATGATGCATGACCCATGACGCAAGACGCATGACACATGATCCATAACGCAACTCGCATGACACAAGATGCTGGAAGTCGGATGACGCGAGACGCATGACAAATGACAAATGACGCAAGACGCATGACAAATGACGCAAGACGCATGACACATGACGCATGACGCAAGACGCATGCGTCATGCCGCATGACGCATGATGCATGCCACATGACACTTGACGCAAGCTGCATGAAGTATGACGCAAGACACATGACGCATGACCCATAACCCATGACACAAGACGAATGACGCAAGACACATGACACAAGACGCATGACACATGATGCATTATGATTGACGCAAGACGGTGCAAGACACATGACGCAAGCCCCATGACGCATGACCCAAGACGCAATATGCATGACACGAGACGCAAGACGCATGACTGTTGTACTGGTTAATATGCGGACGATTTTTGTCTGCATAATTTTCTCATGTTGTTGTGCACGGGTACAATTGCTAGTTGAGTTAAATAGATGCCAAAAATTTCAACCTCTTGAACTTACGCATGGAATTCCAACACCATCTCGCTCCATTGCCACCATCTGGCTTCCTATGTCTGAAATATGGTTTCGTTGGTCCTGAATATCCTGAGGAATAATTAGGTTAAGTTTAAGATAAGATGAATCTTTGTTATTTTTACATCAATACCCTAAAATATTAATAATTTGAGTAGTTAGGCTTTAATAGATCTAGGCTTCTTATCGGTGAAGCAAAGTTAATTCCTCTCTATCCATACATTCCAAATAACTGCACCCCTAATAATTTCAACTAATAAAGCATCTTTAAGTGAAATTTGAGCATCAATAAACCACAAATCTTCTAGACGACTGCCAGTAAATTCAAAGTTATTATGTCTACCTATTCAAAACCAAATTTGCTTAATAAACGGATAATAGACAAGATGATCAATGCATTCATTTTGGTCGCAAAATACACATTTGATATCTCATTGTCATTCTTTTTTAGAAGAAATATTTTTGTAAAAATTCTTCTTCTAACTAACCACATCAAAACTTTAAAAAAAATTCAGATTTTCATACTATAAATGATAAATTTTATCCCCTCCAAACTCAAGTCATTTGATCATCGCATGAACAGAAAAATTTCCAGTGGTATCCCGTCTCAACTATACCAATATATTAAAGATGGATTTGTCAATTATTTATCAGAGTCTTAGAGTCCACATCGGTGGAACATCCAATAGATAACCATGAGGCCATGATAGCATGATGATACCACACTGCTCTGTTACGATATCTAAAGAGCATGTTCTGATCCGAACTTCCGCGAAATTTCACGCATGTTCTGATTACGCGTTAATTAATGTTCGCGACTTTGTCCTCTCCTTCAGACTTTTGCAAAGAAGACTTGCATAACAATAGTTAATCCCCCTTATAATTTTTCTTTGCATATATTTTTAATATATTTACGTTAGTTTCAGTTAATATATATATTACATATTAAAATATCAAGTAGATCGATGTATAGTTTTAAGTTTTAACCCTTGAATTTGTTGTTTTAATGTATAAATGCTAAGTAGAAAGTTTTAACGGTAAATCTGTTGATTTTAATATGTATGAAAGTAAAATATTTTTAATCATTATTTATTTTATTGTTAAATTATAGATCAAGAAAATGACACGTAATTCATACAAATAAGTGGTGAAATAAACTTACATAGTTGAAGAGCATATATCGTTAAGCGGAAGCATTAGTACTGATATTGAAAGATTTTTCTCAAACATAATGTATGGTGACTTAGGCTTTTTTCTCTTTTCTGATTTTTTTACTGAATAAAATTATGGTGTATGAGATTTTTTTTAATAGAAATGTGTTTTTTATAATTTTTAAACAATATTAGGGATCGACTAAGTGAATTTGGTTATCAGAACTTTTCATGAAAACTCTGATGCACTATTTAGTAAATTATTAAATGAACTTGACTTGTAATAATTAGATGAAACACATGAGTAATACTAGAACAAATAATATTATAACATGTAATCGCAAGATTAACGATGTTGTTGTTTTCATATATATAGGCGGTTTTTTGGAACATTTTAGCATCTATTGCTAAATGTTTCTTAACAAAATATCAACTTTGTGCTTACAAACGTTTAATTCTATAATCTTATTAAAATTATTCTATTTAGTTACCACGATATGAATTAAACACTCCGATATAGATAGTAACATAACCATGCTCTTAGATCCAAAGCAACAATATAGAGTATAGATTTCTAGTCAGATCACTATTACAATTTTGATCTTTAATACGGACCCGATAAAGCTTATTACATCGGACATAGAAAGGTATTATAGGAGGGTGCTACTAAAGATTTCATCCATCCGGTATCACATATTAGACATTTTATAGAGGAGTTTAGCAAGGATCCGCTATTAAAGAAAACCTATTATGGCGGACTTTACCGACGACTCGATATTAAAAGTGATCATTAATACCAGCTAAACATAAGGGTTCAGATTTAAATGTGGCCTTTAGTAGTGGCTAAACATAAGGGTCTTGTTTTAAATGTGACTTTGTATAGCGGATCTCGTAGTCCGATATTAAAAGTTATTTTAATATTTTTTCGCTCGAGCTTTTATACCGACCTGTTGTAAGAACCGGTATAATAGCTCTTTTTTTAGGCAATGATGGTTTTCTGTGGCTAGTCCAATGTTGCTAGCCGTATAAAACCACAATTGCTGCCAATCAACAATCTAATATATCACATACATACATACATAACAACTGATATCAATCGATATCGATCCAACAAATACAATTTACGTACATACATCAAAGCATACAAAAAAATCACATATTCACATGAAAACATCACATGCATATTCACAAAATGAGTGTTTTACTTCGGCATAAAAAATCACACACCGACAACTTAAATGAATGATCTAAGTTGCTCGACACAATCTAGACATCAAAATCTCCTAGGGTCCGTTTGGCACTCCAAGAAATAGCCTATTCTTTGGAATAGATTTGCTATACCAAAAATTGAAAGTGCCAAACACGAATTAGTATTTTGGAATAGAGTTGGTTTTAGCTAATCCGCTATACCACCCATATGGTGGTATAGCCGGTTTAGCAATTGTGGAATAGACTTCGGTTTAGTATTAGTATATTTTAATAGTCGGTTTACTATTATTATTATTCGTTAGTGTTATTAATATATTATTATATATTTATATTATTATAATAATATTATTATATTATTAGTCTTACTATCACCCTTCAACTATTCTATTCCAAATCACAAGTGCCAAACAACATTGAATAGTCTATTCTACCACTCTTCTACCACTCTTCCAAAATCCCACTATTCTAGCTCTATTCTACTTTTTTAGCTATCTAGCTCTATTCCTTGAAATGCCAAACGGACCCCTAGAAAATAGAATTTGAGCATTTTTTAACCTTTGTAGCTATGTTTTTAGATTTATTGAAAAATAACACTAAATTATTTTAAATATTTAAATGTGTCAATTTTAGTAAAAAAAAATAAGTACCTAAATTTTCGTCCAAAAATTAAAACTTAAAAGGAAAGAGAAGTGCTCAAGGACCACACATTATTCTTTAGGGAGCTGATATATTGATACATTCATTGATACCAACATGACAGGTTCAGTTGAGTTCAGTTTGCATGTTGTTTTTGTTATGATGCATGTTGTTTTTTGTATTATGCATATTGTTTTTGTTATTATGCATATAATTGATCGGACACTACACTGAAAACGAATGTCGCTACGCTCACCGACGCGGATCACTACGCTCATCGATGCGGACTGGACGAATCCAATTGCATTTATTTTGAAAAATTGTTCTAGTTATTATGCATGTTGTTTTTGTTATTGTGCAGACTATTTTTGTTATTATGCAAGTAAATAACATGCACAATAACACAAATAACATGCATAATAAAAAAAACATCATGCATAATAACGAAAACATAATAAATCATAAGTAAAACAAAAAAACATAATGAACTTAGCATATAAATCATAAATATTTGACTTTTATGCATGTTATTAGATGCACAATAACAA
>CAXKVX010004114.1:0-11417 GCA_964058865.1 Eleocharis quinqueflora
CCAAATACCCAATACCACACCACTCTTCAAATATAAAAGCCCTTTCAAACGATCGACTTCCCTCCCCCTGGCGAAACCCTAATCCCACCTCCCAGCGCCGTAGTAGCTCCCAGCTCCATCGAAAATGGTGTCCGGATCCGGGATCTGCGCGCGGAGGATCGTGGTGGATGCGAGGCAACACATGCTCGGCCGCCTATCCTCCATCATTGCCAAGGAGCTGTTGAACGGACAGCGCGTTGTGGTGGTGAGGTGCGAGGAGATCTGCATGTCAGGTGGTCTTGTGCGCCAAAAGATGAAGTACTTGAGGTTTCTCCGTAAGAGGATGAACACCAAACCATCTCATGGCCCCATTCATTTCAGGGCCCCATCTAAGATCCTCTGGCGCACTATTCGAGGGTATGTGTGTCGAAATTTTCTGATTTTTGATTTGTTACCTTATATTGCTGGTCTTACAGCTAGATTTCAATATGTTACAATGGTATACAAAAGCATAGTAAAAAGAAAATGCCTATGGTTTTTATTGGTTTAGTTCCAGCAAGCCTATAGAATGTGATAACTTCAATAGACCGAATAAATTCAGCTAATTTGATGCTCTAAGATCTACACACAGAAAAGTGACTGTAAAGAAGATAAGTTGTTGGTTTGAAATAAGGTAATTTGTGTTTTCTTGCAGACCACTGGATATTTTTTGTGTTGTATTTTAGATTTAGTATTATAATTCTGTTGTATTTATAATGATTTGAGCTAGCTAGCAACCAATGTAATGCTCCAGATAATAAGTACAGATATTACTTATTAAGCAATTGATGTTAGCAAGTATAAATCCAATTCTTATCTTAGAGCAGAACATGGATACAAAGGTTCTTTTGAATTATGCCTTCTGTACTTGGAAAATTTCCTTTCAGTTTAAGATGTCATTGAAATTTTTAAGTGTTTATATGTAGAATGATCCCACACAAGACAAAGAGGGGAGCTGCTGCTCTGGCGAGGTTGAAGACTTACGAAGGAGTGCCTCCTCCTTATGATAGGGTGAAGCGCATGGTTATCCCCGATGCACTCAAGTATCTCTCCCTCTCTTTCTCTGTCACACACTCACAGACCTTGTCCTGATGGGGTGGCATTGATGTGTATATTTACTTGTGTGTAGGGTTTTGAGGTTGCAACCAGGTCACAGGCATTGTCTTTTGGGTAGGCTCTCTAAGGAGGTCGGATGGAACCACTTTGACACCATTCAGGTACTTTCAATTCTAAAAATTATTATTTATTATATATGTGATTAATGATAATGTTTATAGGATGTTTCAATTTATCAGAAGTATGCATAAATTAATTATTCAGGTATTGTATTGTATTTGTTATTTGTTCTAGAAAGTACTGTCCCATCACTGACAGTTAAATATGCTGCTGTCTAAAAATATGCATAAATTAATTTTTCGTTACTGTTGTGTAGATCTGTTTTGTGGTTACTTAATAGCGCGAATTAGGGTTAAAAAAACAGGCTGATGCTTCCTAAGTTGCCATAAGATGTGTTCCTTTTTATTTGGTTCACAAGAGTGAAACTAACAACTGTAATTGTTGAAATAGGAACTTGAGGAGAAGAGGAAGGAGAGATCGAATGTTGCATATGATAGGAGAAAGCAACTGACAAAGCTTCGTGTGAAAGCTGAGAAGGTTGCTGATGAGAAGCTTGGTTCTCAGTTGGATATTCTTACTCCTTTGAAGTACTAAAAAACTTGTTATACTCGGATTTTGGTTAAATCAATTTTGAAGATTTATTAGCTCTTTCTTAGTTGTTATGTGCTAGAAACGTCTGTAATGTTAGGTGATATAGTATTTGCCCTCGTGATCGGATTGGATGACTATAGATTTCTAGTCGTCTGAGTTGTGTTGTCAATTTCTTGGATTATAATGGTCACTTCTTCACATGCTCTTGAACTTAACTCTGTTGTTGACAGTTTAGTGAAGATATTTGTTTCTGAAGTTTCGACATAGCAAAACTAATAAATTGAGAAGACTAATCATCGGCATTTAAAACAGTTATTTTTTTATTCATTGCTCATACATTTACAAATAAATTATAAATAAAGTAGAATATGATTTTGAAAATTCCTTCTTAGTAGCGAGACTAATAAATTGAAAATTGCATTACATGAGAAGTATAATTTCACAAGGATTCATGAGAGACTTGATGGATATAATGAGTTTAATGTCAAGGTTCGAGCTTGTTGAAATAAATAATTTGATTCTTAAAATAAGTGTTTTGAATCGGTCGAAGTCGAAGTTCAAGCACTCGGGCAAGTAGGAGAAGAAAATGCTACTCAACTTAATTCGAATGATGAAAATGAAGAGGATAGTAGTGAGAAAGAATGAGATCGGTTAGAATATAACTTTTAATTAAACAATGCTATGCTCCGATGAACAATTTCTAAGTAATTTGATGATTTGAGAATTCATGTTTATGTTTTATGTATACTTGCTTGGATGGTTTTTTGCTTATGTGTTTGCATTATATTTGATACCTTTTTGCTTATGCTTTTCAATTATTTTGAATTGATCTTTCAATTGTCATATTAAAATTGCTTATAACATTAAGGGGAGCATCTAAATTTGTCTATGCTTAATTGTTAAATCTAAACTATCTTTATATTGAGGGGGAGTAATATATCTTCTCTTGTATTTATTTACTACATGCTCACATTAAGGGAGAGAATTAATTTGAATTGAGCCTTTGTTGAACTTTGCAAAAATGAAAAAATAAAGTAGTGTAGTGCATGAATTTGATAGCACTCACAAAATTCTGCAAATTATCAAAAGAGGGAGTTTGTTACTTAAATTCTCTTTGGTTTGATAATTTACAAAACAAATCGGTACTAACCTTCACAATTGAGTTTTCTGAGTTTCATATTAAAACAAGTACATTTTATTATGGTAAAGACCTCCAATAACATGTGCAAGTTAAGAAAGAACATAATGGCACAAGAGGCAAACAAAACAGAGCCTCAGAGAGGCTCTCATTACAGTAACACAAGCCAAACCCGTCATAATGGGTGAGAACCAGTCACAACGAGTTCCCAAGACTTTACAACGGGTTCTTGGGAGAAGGACCCACAAGACAAACTGTTGGAGCAGGAAAAGACAGATGATTGCGTTATAGTAACACATGGACCACCTGTCATAACGGATTCCTCACCTGTCACAATGGATTCCTGAAGATTTGGCCACAGAAGTTAGTCATAGACACATACAAGGGCATTTCTAAAAAGGTGCTAACCAGTTGTAACATATTCCATAACGAGTTGCATGATTTCTATAATAGAAGCAACCCAGATTCAAGATTTCAAGATTCAAGATGTGCTATGCCTATGTAAACTTAGTACCTACGTTCCAGCAGACTTAGAAAGTTATCCTCAAATTTATAAGCACACAAAGAGCACCTGAAAGAGCACTAAAGCCTTCTCCTTCAAGCATCCAAACCTGAGAGAGTGTGTAGGATAGCTATTGTTTAATTGTCGATTCATGATACCTTTTGTTTCTATTTTGTTTTGTGATTTACGTTGTGTTGTCAAGTAGATCATCCTTGTCTTGGGTTGTGTTGTCAACCAAGATCGCTACTTTACAAGTTTGGTGTTGCCTCTTGCAAAGGTTTTGGAGCCTTTTGGATAGGCTCCCTTTTTGTAAGTGTATCGATTCCGGAGCGATTTTAGGATCTGGGGGTTCTGTGGAGTAGGCCTAATCTGTTTTGTAGGCCGAACATGTTACATTGCGTGTCTCTTTGCTCTCTTGCTCTTACTCTTTACTATCTTTGCATTATTTACTTGAATTGCACCAAAATTAGAATTGTTAGGTGATTAAGGTCTAAAGTAGAAATTGTTATTGCCAAAGAACACTTCTGTATCATATCTTGTCGTACCTTTAGAAATAACAATAATGAGTCCCTGGAAGCTGGTCCCAGAAGATAGATGCTTGGAGCTCAAGAAATCGACTAAGTGATGTGGTGTTTTATAATACCCTAATTCTAAACTAAGGTTGCAAGACTACAACTGTTGGTTATAGTACTTAGGGGTTGAATTCTTAATGACAAGTCGGATTTAGTTTCTGTTAGAATTAAGGTTGGAGCTTAAAGCGCAAGACTAAGGTCAATTAACAATGCGGAAGCATTTTCAATCAACAATTTCAAATTAAAGTTTTTAGACCTTAATCACCTAGCCAAGAGTTTAAGCAAGCAAGTTCTTAGAATTAATAGAGCAAATCACAAATCAACAAAGAGCAAAGTAATAAAGAGTGAGAGCAAGAGAGAGAAAGCAAGAAAGAGAGAGAGAGAACAAAGATAACACGCTATGTAACGTGGTTCGGCCTATCAATCAACTAGGCCTACGTCCACGAGTATCCCGAAACCAAATCTTCCTTCCGGACTAATTTCACTATCAAAACAAGTGTTCTTTACAAAGTGTGGAATCGATCTTTGACTTCTTCTAAACAAGAAAATCAATATTCATCTCCTAGACCAATGGATGGAGTAACACCACACTACACGATTAACGGTACGATTGACAAAACATTCTAGGACAAAGGATGCACCAATTGACAACACAAATGTGGTGTACCAAAGGCTAAAATCTAGCTAAGGGTTTGTTCTTGGATTGGCAATAAGACAATTGATGCTATCCTAATGCTCTTTAGTTTAGGTAGCTGGAGAAGAATGAAATTAGGCTCTTTATTGTGCTCAATTTGATGTTTGGAAACTTGTGGGGGGGGGGGGGGGGGTGTTTGTTATCTTGCTGGTTCATCTCTACTTCATTTATATAGGCTGGACACTTCTTGAGATCTTGATGTTGGAATTGAAACGTCAATTCCAATAAATTAAGTTTGGACTGCGGGTTATATAATTACTACATGTCATGTACTGTCACCAATATTACGAATAATATGTGAAAATGTCGTAAATGTGATTAATTCAATATTCAAGGCATTATACGTATTTCACTAAGATTTTGGGCATGAATGTATATAGAATTAAAGTAGATTGATTATAATTGTTAATGGACTGATTATGATCACTTAAACTATATATGGGTGTTAGTGTAAAGTTAGAAATATTGTTTGGGCTAAACCTAACTTAAATTGGATGAAAGCCCAAGCAAAACAGCACAAACGAAGATCTATTACGGTCGTAATAAGGTTCCTTGCGATTGCAATACAGTAGGGAAGTTTTGACGATAAATCTGCTGATTTCAGTATGATTGATTACGGCCGCAAAGGATCCTATTGTGGCCTCAAGAGACCTGGCAGAAACCTGCCAAGTCTGAAATTGCCAAGTTTATTACTGCGGCCACAATGAGGTTCATTGCAACCGCAAGAGACCTATTGTAAGACATGTTTTGACTGCCTAGATTTATCGTTATCTTTATGATTGGATACTTTAGCTTTTATACCAAATTCGTGGAAATGTTTACAGTAGTAAATGTTAGAATTTGGAAAAGAATTAGAGAATATAATTTCAAATATTTTGAGAATATTTGATAATTAATTTTGCATCTTTTCAAGATACACTTTCGCCCATATAAATAGACCCGGGTCTCCAAGCGTTAAGGGGTAATTCAAAACAGATTTCTATTGTTGTTAGGGCACATGTGTTGTGCATAGCTACTGATCAACTTCTCCATTAAGTGATCATACTCCGTTGAAGCATTCGTGTTCATCGAAGAAAAGAAAGGCACCCTTGAATCGCTTGGAATGATCCGTTGGCAAGTTGCGTGAGCTCTCCGCGATTGGAAAGAACATCTCTCGTCTACTCAAGTTGAAGAAAGGAGACGACGAAAGGAGATGGAAAGTAAGTTTATTATTCTGCTTCTGCTATTTTATTTCATTCATGTCGCACAGAGTATTGAATTGAATTGCAATTGCTAGTTAGAGATTTGGTTGATACAAATGGTTGTACCCTAATTGAATTGCATCAAAATTGAAATGTCCAACAAGTGGTATCAGAGCCAACTTCGTTGCGCATGTTTGAAATTTTTATTTTTCTGGATTTATCGGATTTTAATTGTTGCAATTTTTTGGTTTTGCTTTCTTGAATTTGTATATAATTGTCTTTTGAGTATTTTTTTTAAACTACAATTTTGGATTTTATCAAATTCCTCGCTTTTCATGCGAATTTGAAATTAATATTATTCAAATTTTGAGTATTTAGAACAATTATTTGAACAAATAAAGTTAATTTTAAGAAAGAAATGCAATAATTTAAGTGATAAATTCGAAAAGGTTATTTCCAAAAAAGTTTATTTCCAGAACAGAGTCAATTTGAACTAAAACATGGTCTATTGCAGTCGCAATGAAGTTCATTGTAGCCGCAATGAATTTAGGGAAAGTCCTCTGTTTCTGGAAATGCGGAATTGAATTGAGCAGCTTTATTGCGGCTGCAATGAGGTTCATTGCGGCCGCAAGACAATGGTGCTTTGTTGTGGACAAATTAATTGAACTGACAAGTGAATCATTTTCTGGGTTGCTGGCTGCCCAAAATTTGAACTGACATGTTGTATTGCGGCCACAACCTAGGTCATTGCGCCCGCAACAGAGTGCATTTTCTCTGTGTTTTTTGAAAATACAGAGAACAAATCTGAATTGACAGGATGCCTTGCGATCGCAAGGAAAATCATTACGGCCATAATGACTCTGGAAAATGGTACAAACATTGAATTGACAGGTATATTTTGCTATTTTTCCAGAAATTTAATTTTTAGGAGTAGCTGTAAATTAATTGTAATTTAGAAAAAATATATTTTTATTTTATATATAATTACAATTAATTTTGCTACAAAATTACTACCAATTTTATCTTAATATAGAATTTTGGCTAATATCTATAATTAGTGTAAATACTAATAAAAGACAAAATAAAATTGCTAAATTCGAAAAAGATTCAATTTAAGATTAAAATGTGGTAATGATAAATATTTAGTGATTTTCTAAAGGTTTTAGTAAATACTAACTATGTTTAAAAAGTTTGTATTTTGTAAAATATATATATGTATATATATATATATATATATATATATATAGGCTAGGGTGCTCCATGGAGCACCAAACCCCTAATGCTCCACACCATATCTCCAATTTAAAAATTCCTACGACCGATCCGAACCGTTGAACATGATCTACATATTGAAATCTACTTGGAAATTGAATTTTACATTTTTTTGAATTTTTTTTGCTATTTTTAGAGAGTTACGAAAATTGCAACTTTTGTTGGTCCAGAAACCGTTTGATTAGCAACTTTTCTACCTCTTTAAAAAAATAGCAAAAAATTCAAAAAAATGTAAAATTCAATCTCCAAGTAGATTTCAATATGTAGATCATGTTCAACGGTTCGGATCGGTCGTTGGAATTTTCAAATTGGATATAACGGATGTGGAGCACAAGGGGTTTGTTGCTCCATGGAGCACCCTAGCCTTTCTATAAATATATATAACTGAGCTTTGGTGCTTGATCATCAAATCTCACAAACGGACAGTTCAAATTTCGATTTATCATGCTCAATAATTTCTTTGTATCAAAATCTTGTGGGATACCAAAATGTTATATTTTTTTTAATCTTGTAAGTATTTATTTTGGAGTTTTGAAAGTGACCAACTTTATGTATAAGCATTGATTATTTTTATTACTATTTTTTAGTCATTTTCAAAAATCCAAAATAAATACTTACAAAATTCTAAAAATAAAAAAATTTGGTATCCCACAAGATTTTGATATAATAAATTATTGAGCATGATAAATCAAAATTCTAATCGCTCATTTGTGTGATTTGATGATCAAGCACCATAGCCCAGTTATATATATATATGGAGTATGGCTAATGTGAAAGCGTTTGCACTTCGACCGAAGTGCAAACATTTTCACAGTAGCCATACTATATATATATATTATTAACACATAGAAAAATTGTTTAATTTTAATTTAAAGTCACTATTAGTTGATGATGTTGGCTCAAACTTTCCTAAGTTTGTTGATTTGCAAAAATATTTGAATTTTACCATTTCTTGTGTGTTATGATTATTTGTAGGAGTATTTAAGCAAATGCAAATTGGAGCACAAGAAATGATCAAGGATGAACTAAGAGCAAGATTTGAAGATCAAGAACAAGATGAAGACTTGCTTAGGTTAATTAGATCTTAGTCTATTTAAATTTGGGATTAAAGAGTAAGGAAATCCAAACCATATAATAACTAGCGTTATAATGCTACATGACCAAAATGGTGAAACTTGGCCGAACTCCACATCGATACAAGATAGCGTTATAACTTATAACGCTATATGTAGCGTTATAACGCCAGAGTGGTGCAAAGTTCAAAATGAATTTTAAAATAGAAATTGGATCAATAAAATTTCAAAACATCAAGAATATGTCTTTAATACAATTTAAGTTCATGAATATAAATTAAAATTGATCAAAAATATTATTTGGATTAGTAGAAAAATTGTCCAACACCAAAATCCAGAAGACTTGGCATTATAACGCCTGTTCTGGCGTGACCAAAAGCTAAAATTTGGCTAAGTCCTGAAATTTTCCTGCATCAAATTAGGATAGCGTTGTAACGCTATATTTAGCGTTGTAATGCTAGACAAAATTCTCAACGGTCAAATTTGTGGTCCAGACACAAAATAGCATTATAACGTTATGTAAAAGTTGTACGATCAAAATCCAACGATCACTTTATTTGTCCTGATCCAAGATAGCATTATAGCGCTATTATTTACACATGAAATAGCGTTATAACGCTATGTGGCGCAGGAATGCTTTTGGCCAGGAATGAACCCTATATAAACCCTTCTTCTCCAAACAATTGAACTGCTGAACTATTATATTCATTCAACACCATTAAGCTCAATACCTATAGCCAAATCCTTGCTCTTAATCCCAAGTTTAATTAGCTAAATCTAATTAGGGATTATAGAGAGTTAGTTTGTTTTAGTGCTTAGCCTTGATTGTCTTGATTAATCTTCCATTTATCCATTGTCAAATTGTGAGTGTGTGTGTTGTCTTGAGCTTATCCGGTGTGTGTAAGTGAGCTCAAGAAAGTCGGCTCGATTCTCCACTAGGGTGTGTAAGCGAGATAGAGTTCGGCGACGAGTTAGGGTTGGCAGCTCTACCGCAACCCTACCATAAGAGAGCCCCAATTCCTAAGTTGTATGCTAAACAAGCGAGTTTGTGTTTAGTGGAGTGGACTGGGCTTGTTACCGCAAGAAGCGGGAGCGCCGGGGACCCGGAGACGTAAGCAAGGTCGTTTGTGCAAGCCGAACTACGTCAACACGATATTGAGCCATTTTCTCTTTCCCTATCTCTATTTATATTTACTCAATTCAATTAATTTAATTGCATGATTTGTTTATGAATTGAATTGAGTTGTGATTGAATTGCTCAAGTAGGGAATTCTTAAAATTGCTTGTTGAATTGCTTGCCATAACTTGTAAAATTTGCAATTAGGTCCCTATTTGGTTCAACCGAACAAAATTTAGTTAAGCACCTAGGCCCCCTGGCCTAGGTTCTGAAAAGTGGTATCAGAGCCAAGTTGAACTTGCTAATTAAAGTTTTTAGTTGCAAGTATAAATCCAAATTAAATGGCAACTTATAGGCAATTTTCTCTACCCCCGGTATTAGGATTTGATTGTAAAAATTATGGGTATTGGAACTTAGGATGACCAACTATTTAAATCTCCTTGATCTTTGGGATTTGGTCACCATTAGATACACACCAGAATATGACCCCAAAATGAACCAATTGACCAATAATTCATTAATTAGAAGAAGACAAAATGACCATGCCGTAAATGCTATTTTAACATCCGTTCATGAGTCTATTTCTCCAATTCTAGGGAAGGCAAATAATGCCTATGACATGTGGCATGCATTGCTTCATAAATATGAAGGCAATGCATTGCTCAAATGATCTAGAGGAGCTGGTTTGCAATCGCAATTCGAAAACTTTAGAATCGGTGAAAATGAGCCCATTGAGGACATGTACACACGACTCACAATACAAACTAATGAATTGGTTGAAATAGGTGATCTAATGGAGCCTTTCAAGATAGCAATCAAGCTCATTAAGGTCATGCAATGGAGGCTATTGTGGAGGGCATACATGAGCTCATTGGAGGCCATGAACAATGGAAGAGAGGTTCCCTTCACACTCGAAGAAGTGTATTTATTTCTCAAAACCTATGAGGAAATACTTCGACAACTTGAGGAACATGATGATCAAGACAAAACCATTGCATTGTCAGCCTGAAACCATAGCCATTATCATACCTCCACCTCCAACCAAGACCACCATCACTATGCCTCATCCCCCACTCAATATCACTATCATCAATCCTCTACCTCCAACCAAGAATCCCAATTCATCTCACCCTTTCGAGACTTTGGGATATATTCAAGCAAAGACTTCCCCATCCTAACCAAATTGCTTGAAGAGATGTTCAAAAATAGGGGAGCATCAGGAGAGGGACGAGAAAGGGATGACCATCATGCCTTTGTAGCCTTGGTGGATGAAGGGAAGGTGGATATGGATGCCATCATCTCCAAGAATAACTTTACCGACCCGAGAGTGATCAAACTTATCAAAAAGTTTGCTCTTGGACAAGTTGAAAGTGATAAGGTGATGGAGGAAAAGAAATCGGTGGAAGAGCAACCGGTGGAGGAAACCTCCAAGGACGAAGCTAGTACATCCACATCTAACGATGAGGCTAAGGTATATCTAGACCCTAAACCCATTGAGGTTAATTTTTGTGTAGGGTTGAAATCCAATAGTGAATCAGATGATGATGGTGATGACACAAGTGATGTGTCAAATGAGGAGTTATTTAAAATTGAAATTGCTAGATTAAACAAACTCCTCATTGAATCAAACCAAGCCCTCATGAGTAAAGATTGCACAATTGGGGGGTTAAACAAAAAAATTCATGAGCTTAAGTCCAAGGAAAACAAAATTTGAAATTGAAAATAAAGTCTTGATGTCCTCTTGTGCTTTAAACAAAAACAAATTGGACTTGAGTAGAATTTTTTAGGGACAAAAATCCCATGACAAAAGGGGTTTGGGATTTGAAAAGGGTACAAGCTCCTATTTTCCATCCAAGAAACCCCAATACACTAAAAATGAGGGAAAAAATGGGTAAGGATACCAAGAGCAAAAGGGTAAAATGCCAAAACAAGGGCAATATACCAAACCATGCATTTAGATAATGTTCAACAACGGAAGCCATATCAAACCCAAACCAATACCTAAGTATTTCAACCCGTCATGATCCAACAATGCATATTATAGGGGACCAAACGGGTGGGCATATGAACCGAAAGGTAAGGTCATTGCCCAACATGGTGCAAGACACAATAAAAAAACCAAAGATTGTGTCTCAACCAAAGC
>CAXKVX010004115.1:0-22483 GCA_964058865.1 Eleocharis quinqueflora
AGAAATTGATCAATATATATTCTTTTATATATGATCTTACTTAGTCCAATTTTGTTGGTGGTGTGTAATATTTTATTAATATATATATATATGTATACATATATTATATTTAACTTGTTTTATAATTAATTAATCATGTCATTATAATTATTTAATTAATTTAATCGTCACGTATAATTGTAAGTCAAGTATCATTATGTCAAATGCGTCGTCGTACCTAAACAACTATCCTGCCTTATAGCTACGTCGTTTATTATACGTTATATTGTTTTGTGTTAAATATAGTATAGAAGATATATAAGAAACACAAGTTCATTAATTTTATTTTAATTAGTTTTGTTTGTGTGTTCATCCTGAGTGGGATCAGAAGTCCGTACTCGTGCGTCATAGCCGAAGCTCGTGCTGCACGAACTTATGGTCGTCATTTCCCAATATACCTTTCTCGATCCTTTTATCCTCGAGTCTAGTTACTAGGTATTATGGACCGGGCCTCTAATTTGGTAATATTTGTATATACCCAACTTGGCCCAAATAGGGCCCAAGCCCAACAATAACTAGAAAGTATTTTATTTATTTTTATTTATTATCCAGCAAGGGTCTAGAGGCCAAATGGGCCGAAAGTCCAGTTACCATTTGTTATTTAAATACAGCAAGGGTCCAGGGGTGTATGGGCTTTTAAAGGCCCATTTGAAATCGGTCAGGCCCAAATAGGCCATTTACTAATTCTTCTATTTCATTAAGGCCTTATAGTCCATTTTATATTGTTTTTAATAATAAAGGGTCCAGAAATGGCCTAAGAAGGCACAACTCGTAACCTATAGGACCCAGGCATCACTTCTGGGTCCAGGCTCATGTACAGCACAACAACCCAGCACAAAACAGAACGATGCTGCACTGGTGCTAGAAAAACCAGTGCAGCAACAAGGTATCAGGTGGGTACAACACTAGGTCAAGCCCTATTTCTGGTAAGGAAGAACCAAAACAGGTCAGTACCTGAACAAGGGTAACAACGACTTTTCACAAAATAATTCAAGGTGCAGTTTAGGTCCAAGTGACACTGCACGTACAAGTACAATTAGTCAGCAAACCCGTTTGGGCCTAGGTCAGTACAGACCAGTTAACAAGCAAAAGAGCAAACAAGAACAGAATCTCAGCACAGAAACCCGAAGAGAAAAGAATCGGTAAACAACTTATTCATAAGGGTTACTGTGTTTACCAACAGCGAAAGAGATAAAGACCCAAGGTCGATTTACGAGAGAGGGTCAAGGCACTGCGAGGCAAGCACACCCAAGGCAGAGCCCCCCTTCTTCCTCATCCCTGTCTCGGCCTTTTACTTCTTTTAAAACAAACTTATTTCGTATCTATACTCAGCGCATGAGTTCCCAATCAAGCAAGAGGGACAGCGAGGAGGAGGGCGCTCGTTTTATAGACCGGGGGGTGGGGGAGTCGGGTGAGTGCCTACGAGCAGCCGTATTGCACTCGAGTGCTGGGTTCAAAAGTCAAAGAGAGACTTTGATTTGGTGATGAGGGTACAGGGGAGGAGGTGAGTGATGTGATGGGGTCGAGGAACAACGAGGCGAGGGAGAGAGAAATAACAGAGGGCCGGGTCTGAGAGAGTGGTAGTGTCGGGTGTGAAAGAGGAAGGAGAAGGAAGGACAGAAAGGAGAGAAAAGGGGAAAGAAAGGATGAGAAGACGGATCGAGACAGGAGGGAAAAGAAAGGAAGAAGAAGAAAAGAGAAAGAAAAGGAAGAGAAGCGGTGTTGCCTCGGGAAGGAAAAACAAAACAGAAAGAAAGGAGAGAGAGAGGGAGAGAAATGGTTGGCGTGGGAAAAGGAGAAAAGGAGAGAGGGAGGGTGAGGTGGCAGAGAGAGAAGAGGAAATTCACGGGTATAGAGGAAGAGAGCATGGGTGGTTTTCTAGGTGCATTTAAGGATGAGAGGGACAAGTGCATGGGGAGGCGCGACGGCAGGAGAGAGAGCTTGCTGGGTTTCGAGGAAAAGCCAGGGAAGAAAGAGGAGAAAGGACGGAGAGAGAGAGGGACATGGTGATCGGAAATTCTTATCTCGATTTCATCTGTGAAGATTTTATGTGCCCCCATCTCTGTGCCAACCCGTGTTGCAACTCGTGTTCAAGACTTATGTTACTCGTTAGAATGCTTCCAATTCGTATAACAGTCCTCCAGGTGTAGAAGATCGTGACTGAATGTGAGAGGGTTAGTGGATCCGAAAAGTGGTCTGAACCTTGTGCCTATTCGTGTGGTTCTTTACTGCAGGCTCGAAATATAACCCAAACGGGTCAGGAGCGGTGACAGTACGAGATTTAGGATTTATTTTTCTTTCTTAAAATATCTTGGCTGGTTTAAGTTCAGAAATATTATGGTTGTTTAATAAGAATAAAATGTGTCTAAATATTATCAAAAATTAAGAATATTAGCATGCTTAAATTATATAAGACCTATATATATATATATATGGCTCCAGATTTTATCTTTATATATTAAGATTTAACTAGGTTTGTTAATAGTTGAGATTAGTGATAAATGGTATAAAATCGACACGTAGGTTCTTAGATGCAAGATTTGATTAAACGTGCCACTTCATGTAGTTTTATACACTTTGAAGATTTATATTTTTAGCTTACCTCAAATTTTATTTGCATAAATTTATCTTATTATTTGTTCAAATCTAATAATTAGAGTTGGTGTATCTCATATTGCAGAAGTTTTGTGTGACATGAACTGTTATTTTATATTTATTAAATTATGATTTTGTCTTACATTATATGCACAACATATATTCTATGTCGTTCATAATTTTGTAAGTGACAAATGAAAGGATTTAAATTTTTGGGTATTATTCCTAAGCTAGATTAGATTTAATATTTTAATTAATGATAAATTATATAATTAACAAGATAATTATTTGTTAATATATTTATTAAAAATGACGGGTTTTACACTAAAGAACCACAACATGTAACCGTTGCGAACGGCAATAAAGTTCAAATTGGTGGCATTGGCACCACCAAATTCTTTTCAAAAAATGTAAAGGATATTTTATATCTACCAGAATTTAATTCAAATCTGTTATCTATTAGTAAAATTACACATGATTTGAAATGTTACGTAATTTTCTCACCAAATAAAGTCATATTTCAGGACCGAGAATCAGGGAAGAAGATTGGTGAGGTTTTTTTACAAAACGGTCTTTATTATCTTGAAGAAACTACCAATAGATGTCTTATGTCGCTAGGGTCAACGGATCGTGACAAGTTATTACATTGGAGATTTGGACATCCGTTCGATAAAGTTTTAAATAAGTTATTTTGTTATAATCTAGATTCAAGTAACTGTGATGTGTGTAAGTTTGCTAAACAAACTAGGTTACCATTCATTTCTTCTACTAGCATAACTGAAAAATGTTTTGATTTAATCCATTCAGATGTTTGGGGACCAGTCCCTATTAATTCCTACAATAACTTTAGATATTTTGTTACATTTATTGATGATTTTTCTAGCACTACTTGGATATATCTTCTAAAAGGAAAAAATGAAGTATTTTCATGTTTTTTGGAATTTTATAACTTTGTTAAGAACCAATATAATGCAAAAATCAAAATCTTTATATCAGACAATGGAACAGAGTATGTAAATATTTTTTTTATATAATTCTTCAAGTCAAAAGGAATTTTACACCAAACTACGTGCATCAATACACCTGAACAAAATGGAGTGTCAGAAAGGAAAAATCGACATCTTCTTGAGGTTACTAGATCACTCATGTTTCAAAATAATGTCCCAAAAATCTACTGGTCAGATGCAGTATTAACAGCAACCTATATTATTAATAGATTACCAAGTGCAAAGTTAAAGAATATGAGTCCGTTAGAAATTCTCCTGGGTAGGAAGATTGACCTTGATCATATCCGAGTATTTGGATGCACATGCTCTGTTCATACAAAAAGATATGATAAATTAGATAAAAATTCCGTCAAAACCATATTTTTAGGATATTCTTCGGGAAAAAAGGGGTATAACCGTATAAGTGCTATGACCCCAAAAATCATAAACTCTATTTTTCAAGAGATGTGTCGTTTTTTGAAAACAAACCCTATTATCCCACTAATGAACAAGAAATGACATCTAGTCAACCTACTATATCTTCAAATAATTTCATATTTCCGGAAGAAAATCAAGAACAGGTTGAGCATGAGGATCAAACTCAAGAATCAGGAGCAATACTTCCAGGGGGAGAAGAGGAACAAGATCATGAATTGACTCAACAAACTGAACCAAGTGAACAACCAACTCAACAAACTCAAGAGACGAATACCTTAAGGAGGTCCACACAACAAACTCAACCATTTGTAAAGTTAAGGGATTATGTGTCCCATCAGGTTAGGTACCCAATTGAAGACTATATTTCATATGAGAAAGTCTCCTTTAAATATCGAACCTACTTGGGTGAGATTACCAGTCAAACCGAACCAACTAACTTTGAACAAGCCAGTCTAGACCTCCTTAATTGGGTACCTAACCTGATGGGACACATAATCCCTTAACTTTAATTGGGTAAATTTTAAAGTGCTTCAACCTCATCCGATGAGTCAAAGGTATCTCTAAACTCAAATGAGGTTAAATTTTGTCTAGGACTTCCATCCGATGATGATGAGTATTCTAGTAGTAACATAAGCAATCAAACTAATGAAAATTCCTTGAAACTTGAAATTCTTAGGTTAAGCAAACTTCTAATTGAAGCTAATCATGCCATAGTGAGTAGAAATGGTAAAATTGGGAGTTTAAATATTAGGATTCTTGAGCTTGAGTCCAAGGTAAATGAATTTGAAACCAAGGTAAAGATTTGTGACAAACACGTTGAAACTATTGTAAAGTTAAAACTTGATAAAGAAAATATGGAAAAGGAAATCGGATCCTTAAAATCCACTTGTGCATTGAAGAGTAGCACAAGGATGGATTTAAGTCGGTTGTTTGAGGGACAAAAACATCATGATAAATCGGGTCTAGGATTTAAGAAGAGTTCACCCTCTTCTTCATCCAACAACCCTAAGGATCCAAAAGGAAAAGAAAAGCAAACTCATGGTAACAAGGTCAAAGGTCCTAGATACCCAAAACCGAACAATGTACCAAATCATGCATATAGGTATAGGTTTAGCAATGGCAACCACACCAAGAATAAACCAACACCTAAGTATTTTGATCCATCTTGGTCCAAGAACGCTTACCATAGGGAACCAACCGGGTGGCGGTATGTGATTAAAGGTACCAATCACGCCTATATTGATTTTCAACAAGTTGAGAAACCAAGAGTTGCTTTCCAACATGAAACTTTCTCAAACAATTATAAAACTCACATAATTCAATCACCCAAACCTAGGAGTCAAGCTCAAGAACTCAAAAATGACTATACAAATCGGTTTGTTAAGGAATGCATCAACCCTCCAACTAGTGCATTTTGCAACTATTGTTGCAAACATGGTCATATATCACTAGAGTGTGGTTTTAGGAACGGGAGCAACTTGAAGAAGGTTGCTTGGGTTCCTAAACTCAACATGTAAGGTGTGTCTTGCATATTCCCCATAGATTCATAATTGTCAAATATTTAGGGGGAGTTTAATTTTATGTGTTGATTATTACTAATGCATTATCTTGTAGGTTTGCTTGATGTCAACACATAAAGAAAACGCTTGGATAATAGATAGTGGATGTTCTCATCACATGACCGGGTCCAAATCAAACTTTATATCCCTAAAATCTCATGATGGGGGATCCGTTACTTTTGGTAGTAATCAAAGGAAGAGTAAGATTATAGGTATAGGTTCGATTGGTAACCAAAACCTAACCATTTCAAATGTATATTTAGTAGATGGTTTGAACTATAACTTACTCAGTATAAGCCAATTGTGTGATGTCGGTTATCATGTGAAATTTGACTCTAATGCTTGCTATTTAATGAATTGCAAAACCAATGAGTTGATTTACCAAGGAAAACGTCAAAATGGTGTATACTACTTGTATCTCAATCATTTTGATCAAGGTGAACTATGTTTTAGTGCTATAACTAACCAATCTTGGCTTTGGCATAGAAGATTGGCTCATTTAAGCATAGATACAATCAAGAATGCAATCAAGCATGATTTAGTAAGAGGACTACCTTTGAGCAAAATCGAGTTGGATCATGTATGTGAAGCTTGCTTGAAAGGTAAACAAACTAAATCTAGCTTTAAATCTAAGGACATGGTATGTACCAACCAACCATTACAATTGCTACATATCGACTTGTTTGGTCCTATTAATGTGTTGAGTCTTGGTAAAAGACGATATGTGTGTGTCATAGTTGATGATTATAGTAGGTTCACTTGGTGTCTCTTCTTAAGTCACAAGAATGAGACGTTTGAACGGTTTGTTGAGTTTTGCAATAGGGTTGAGAATGAACAAGGATTGAAAATTAACAAGATTAGAAGTGATCATGGTGGGGAATTTGAAAATGCTCAATTTGATGAGTTGTGTTCAACTAGGGGTTATAGGCATGAATATTCGGCTCCTAGAACGCCTCAACAAAATGGGGTTGTTGAAAGGAAAAATCGAACTCTACAAGAATTAGCCCGAACCATATTAAATGACTCCTCACTTCCCAAGTCCTTGTGGGCCGAAGCGGTTAATACGACATGTTATGTAATTAACCGAATTGGTCTTAGACCCATCCTTATGAAAACACCATACGAATTGTGGATGGGTCGTAAGCCTAATATCTCATATTTCAAGGTCTTCGGTTCCAAATGTTTTGTACTAGACCAATCTCAAAGAACAAACAAATTTGATCCAAAATCATTTGAAGGCACATTCGTAGGGTATTCATTGACTAGTAAGGCATATAGAATCTATGTACCATCTCAAAACATAATTGTTGAGTCCATCAATGTTAAGTTCAATGAAAGTGCTAATGTTCGGGCCGAGATTGGTAGCCTTAACAATGTAGGAATTGATGATTCAAGACAAGAAGTGAATGATGAGAACCAAGAGAGAAGAAACATGGTGGTTGAGCAAGAAACTCACAACGACGACGCACCTCAACATGAACCGATCAATGAACAAAATCAAGGAGGAGGTGATGGAATCAATGCCTTGAATGAGGATGATGAAAACGAAGATGAAAATACAAGACCTCAACAAGGTTATCAAATTCCACAAGAGTTAAGGGAAGTAAACTCTCACCCTCTCTCAAATGTAATTGGGGATCCAAGGGAAGGGGTCCGTACGAGGTCGGGCATTAACTAAATGATTGCTCATTGTGCATTTGTGTCACAAATTGAACCAACAAAGTTTGAGGAAGCCAACCAAGACCCCGACTGGATTTTGGCCATGCAAGAGGAATTGAACCAATTTGAGAGAAGTAAAGTATGGCAACTTGTACCTAAACCAAAGAATAGAACCATCATTGGTACAAAATAGGTGTATAGAAATAAGAAGGACCAAGAGGGAAATGTGATTAGAAACAAAGCTAGATTGGTTGCTCAAGGTTTTAGACAAAGAGAAGGTTTAGATTATGATGAAACCTTTGCACTCGTTGCTCGTCTTGAATCCATTAGGATGCTCTTAGCTTATGCCTCTTACAAAGGTTTTATCCTATACCAAATGGATGTTAAGAGTGCTTTTCTAAATGGATTCATAGAAGAGGAAGTTTATGTTCATCAACCAATCGGCTTTGTTGATCCAATGCTACCAAACCATGTGTACAAACTTGACAAAGCCCTTTATGGCCTTAAACAAGCACCTAGAGCATGGTATGGTCGATTGAGCTCTTTTCTAATTGCAAATGAATTCGTTAGGGGAAAAATGATACAACATTATTCACAAAGAAAAGAGGCAATGATTTATTATTAGTACAAATTTATGTTAATGATATTATATTTGGTTCTACTAACGTGACACTTGCAAAAGAATTTGCCTCTTTGATGAGTAGTGAATTTGAGATGAGCATGATGGGAGAGCTCACATTTTTCTTGGGTCTTCAAATCAAACAAACACCGGAAGGCATTTTCATAAGCCAAACGAAGTATGCGAAAGAATTGATCAAAAAGTTTGGCATGAAGGAGGGCAAGTCGAGTAAAACACCCATGGCAACAAATGTGAATCTTGACTCGGATGAGAGCGGACAAAAGATGGACATCTCACAATACCGAGCTATGATAGGTAGTTTACTTTATTTAACGGCTAGTCGGCCGGATATTATGTATGTCGTGTGTCTATGTGCTAGATTTCAAGCCAACCCCAAAGAGTCCCACGGAATAGCCGTAAAAAGAATTCTTAAATACGTCAAGGGTACACTAAATTTGGGTCTTTGGTATGGTAGATAAACGGAACTAAGTTTGATAGGGTACACCGACGCCGATTTTGCCGGTGATCGAATGGATCGAAAGAGCACAAGCGGAACATGTCAATTTCTTGGTGGTTCGTTTGTGTCTTGGTCTAGTCGAAAATAAACCTCTGTGGCTCTTTCAACCGCGGAGGCCGAGTACGTTGTGGCGGGTAGTTGTAGCACTCAAATCCTTTGGATGACACATACCTTGAACGATTATAACTTGCACTTTCGTAAGGTACCTATCTTTTGTGACAACACTAGCGCTATTCAAATGTCAAAGAACCCTGTTTTGCATTCACGCACTAAGCACATAGACATTCGACATCATTTTATTCGTGACCACATTGAAAGGGGCGATATTGAATTGGTTCATGTAGCTACAAACAATCAAATAGCGGACATTTTTACAAAACCCTTGAATACACAACAATTCTGTGAGTTGAGGTTCAAATTAGGTATGCTAGAATTAAACTAAATCATCTAAGCCTCAATTAGAGTTCCAAACCTGTGTATAATTGTGTTAAAAGAGCATAGCAAACAAACCTGTAGGCTGAAATGAAGTTCAGCAGGGAAAACTGAACTCAGCACAGTCTAGCGTTATAACGCCAACACTAGCGTTATAACGCTATCCTGTCACAGATCACAACGCAATAGTTATCTACACAATCCAAGTATAGCGTTATAACGCTCGATCTTGCGTTATAACGCTATAGGTGACCTGTGACTTCGTTCCTTTAGTCAAATCCTTGATAGTTACCGTTATAACGCCAAGTCTGGCGTTATAACGCCATAATATGTCTCAAACCCAAATTCCAATCCTGCCCCTAAGTTAGCGTTATAACTCCACTGTAGCGTTATAACGCCACTCTGAATCACCATAATGTAGCGTTATAACGCTAGTTACAAGCAAAAAGTTGGCGTTATAACGCTAAGTTGCCAGAAGCTCAAGTTAATTAAAATCGACCCTTCTTCTTCTCCAACCCCTTCTCTTCCAAACCAAACCCACTCTCTTCTTCTAATCCGTGAAAAGGCACCAAAACCCTAGCATTTCTCCCTCCAAATACTTCTTTCTCTCTACTCCAAACTCCATTTCCCTTCATATCTCATCTCTTCTTCTCACCCTTTTCTCCTTTCTCTACACGAATTTCTTCAAAACTCCCTCCATCTCTTTCTTCCACCAAAACCCTAGAAATGGCCTCTCATGGAAAGAAGCTCCTCATCCGTCGCAAGGAGGGCTCCACGAGCCAAGCCGGAAACGATGGGGACTCAAACGATGACTTTCCTCTGTCTGACTTTCTTTCCCTTCCGCCTATCACCGATGAACCCGCTCCAACCGCCGCACCAGTCCCATCTCAGCATCATCGTGTCAAGCCCAACATGAAGATCGCCGTAAACAACCGATACCTCTTCCGAGACGAAGATGCCTTCGTCAACTTCTCCGGGATGAAAAACCGCGCTATTGCCACTTGCTATCATTACAAGCGACACAGCTCGCTCCCGGAGTGGGAAGGTGCCTTGGTTGAGCGGTACATCAATCACTGGAGTTGGAAACCTCTCCTCGAATGTGACGAACCGTACAATGAAGTTTTGGTAAGGGCTTTCTACGCTAACCTTCAAATTGGCGAAGAACGCCACTCTCTTGTGACTTATTTGGGGGGGGGGGGAGAGATAGTCATTACACTTGACTCAATAGCTCAAATTCTAGGATTGATAAATGAAGGGGATGAAGTGTATATTATGAAAAAGTGGCCCGTAGAGGAAGATCTGGTAATCTTGTACCAACAATGGTTTAATATGGCGGCATATTCTACCAAATTACCAACCGTCCATAGGGTACCATACATATTTCTAAATAACATTCTTACCCCCAAAGCCAAGTATAAGACCAACCTTGAATCCTTCACGGTATTCTTCCTTAAGCACCTCTTAACCTTGAGTGAACGCCGGTTCAACATTCCGTACATCATATACCGACATATGAAAGGTGCATATACCGACCCTTCCAAAAGTTTGCCATACGCTCACCTAGTTCACAAAATCATAAAGGCAAATGACATTCTCCTCCCTAAGACCCTAGAACTCACACCTACTCTCAACTTTTGGGATCATATGACCTCTATTGGGTGGATTTTAATCGACACAGATGCGGATACCGGGGAAAAAAAGTATGGGATAAATCGATCTAATCCTTTGAATCGGTGGATCAAGGAACCGAATGCGGCTATCAACCAATATACCGATCCCAATCCAGAGGACCAACCCGAACCACAAGGCCAAACCTCTCAAACTCAAGCCTTTGCTCCATCTAACACCGAAGACATTCAAGCGATTCTTGCCGCCTTGAATAATATACAAGTGCAAAATGATCGTATGGAGAAGCGGCAAGTGGATATGGAGGAAAGCATGGGGCAAATGGGAAATAGGATGAGTGCCATGGAAGCACGTCAAGCGGACTATTATGCCTCAAATACAGAGTTTCAAGGTTGGATGAGAGGGCAATATGAACAATTCTACCAAGATCACGTTAGCTTCAAGATCAAAATGGTAGAGCGTCTCGGGCCGAGATTTCGGAGAGGAAGAGGAAGAAGAAGAAAAGACCAACCATTGGGTCTTCAAGTGCTTCTCAAGGAGAGGTGGCGCAAGGAAGTGATGTAGTGGAGCCGGTACATGAGGACATCGAGATGGGTGAGGCACGTGAGGAGTGAGCCCGACGCTTAGATTTAGTGTTCTAAATTAGTTTCCTTGTTTTAGATGTTGCTTGCTATGCTTGTTTGTGTGTTTGTTGAACCTATGCTATGTTGGTGTTTGCTATGAAAAACATGTTATGCTTGTATGTGAACAAAACGCTTAGTATGTTTGCATGTTGCGTTTGATATGATGTCATTTGTTACATATGATTTGCTTACTTGTCAAACTCAATATCTTGATTGCTCGTAAAAGTCTGTGATTGAACACATTCAGTTTTAAAAATTAGTACATTGGAATATATGAATTGAGGGGGAGCCATGCTCAAAGTGATTGACAAAAAGGCTAAAGCACAACAACTCGTTTTGGGGATATGCATGCTTTGAGGGGGAGCCATTGCTAAAATTCAAACAAGACACATGTTAAAATTGCAAAATCTTTCAAGAATCTCGAAAAGCACAACTTGAGGGAGAGCTATTAGTAAAGGGGAGCTAAAAACAACGTTCAAATCAATTTTGAATCCCTTTTGTATGATTTTCAAAAAGGGGGAGAATAATTTATATGTGCACAAACTCTTAAAATCTTTTCATCTCTTGTGCACATATGATTTAGGGTTTTGCAAATCAACAAAAGGGGGAGATTGTTGATTCAAACTATTTCTCAAGTTTGTTGATTTGCAAAACAACGTGTAATCTCATCAAAATTTGTGAGAATTGATGCAGGATATTCAAAGCAAGATCAAGTTAAGCAAGGGGAGTTAAACCAAGGAATTACGAGCTGAAGATCTCAAGAAATTATAGAAGAATATAGGTTATAACTTCTTGGAACTTTGGTTATTTAAAATTGGGAGTTAAAACACAAACAACAAAATTCAGAACAAAATACATATTAGCGTTATAACACTCAACATGGCGTTATAACGCCAATGTGCACAACCCTGCGAAATGGCTGAGTACAAGGAACATTGTACTTGGCGTTATAACGCCAAGTGAGGCGTTATAACGCCAAAATTCTAAGATTTTAAAATGGAAATTTAAAATAGACTAAAATAGCAATAAATTCCAAAATAGCAAAAATACCTCTTAAATATTGCTAAAGTTTATGAATATAAAATTCATTTGTCCAAAAACATTATTTTTCAAAAGTGCAAAATTTTCACCAAAATTCCAGAGAGTTAGCGTTATAACGCTAGACTTAGCGTTATAATGCTAACTCTCTGGAATTTTGGTGAAAATTTTGCACTTTTGAAAAATAATGTTTTTGGACAAATGAATTTTATATTCATAAACTTTAGCAATATTTAAGAGGTATTTTTGCTATTTTGGAATTTATTGCTATCTTAGTCTATTTTAAATTTCCATTTTAAAATCTTAGAATTCTAGCGTTATAACGCCTCACTTGGCGTTATAACGCCAAGTACAATATTCCTTGTACTCAGCCATTTCGCAGGGTTGTGCACATTGGCGTTATAACGCCATGTTGAGCGTTATAACGCTAATATGTATTTTGTTCTGAATTTTGATGTTTGTGTTTTAACTCCCAATTTTAAATAACCAAAGTTCCAAGAAGTTATAACCTATATTCTTCTATAATTTCTTGAGATCTTCAGCTCGTAATTCCTTGGTTTAACTCCCCTTGCTTAACTTGATCTTGCTTTGAATATCCTGCATCAATTCTCACAAATTTTGATGAGATTACACGTTGTTTTACAAATCAACAAACTTGAGAAATAGTTTGAGTCAACAATCTCTCCCTTTTGTTGATTTGCAAAACCCTAAATCATATGTGCACAAGAGATGAAAAGATTTTAAGAGTTTGTGAACATATAAATTATTTGGTATCAGATTTTGAAACCTTATTTTAAAATAGTAAATGATCAGGTAAAATTCCAAATGCTTAAAATTAAGTCTTAGATACTGTATAAGATCATCATGATGAATTTAATTTTCTCAAAAACATCAGTTTGCTCAAAAACATATTTTTCAATCAAATTTCCAGAGAGTTGGCGTTATAACGCCATACCTTACATTATAACGTCAGTGTGCTCAAAGAGGGCTAAATCTTCTAAGTACTAGAAATTCTGGAATAGCGTTATAATGCCACATTTGGCGTTATAACGCTAGTTCAAAATTCAAATGTCACAAAACTTTGTCCTGACTTGGACTTGCGTTATAATGCTATGTTTTGTACATAGCGTGGCGTTATAACGCTAAGTACAACCTGCACAAAAATACAAATCTAACGTCACAAAATTTTGTCCTAACTCATGATGGCGTTATAACCCTATGTTCTCTATATAACTTGGCGTTATAACGCTATGTTTCGAAAACCTAATTTTGAGCAGAAATGAAAAGGTATAAAAGGGGACCATCTTCTTCATTTTTCCTTAACTGAAAAACCTTTAGCAAAAACAAAAACCTTCCAGCAGCCATTGTTGTGCCTTTGAGCTTATTATTAAATAGCTAAATCCATTTCATAATCTCCCAATTTTAATTAGCCAAATTGTTCTATTGCTTATTGAGAGATTAGTTGTGCTATTAGTTTAGAGAACCATCATCTACTTTCTTTTGTTTCCATTGTGAACCGTTTGATTAAACCTAGGGTCCAATTACTCTACCGGTGTGTGTAAAGAGAGTTGGATTCCGCTTTTGTATTGCAACTTTATTTATTGGAGCGGACCGGGCTTTTTACCGCAAGAAGCGGGGGCACCGGGGACCCGGAGACGTAGGCGAGGCCATTGGTGCAAGCCGAACTTCGTCAACACGCGATTGAGCCATCTCTTTACTCTTTACTATTTCAATTTACTAATTCCTATTTGTATTGTGTTAATTGTGATTGAATTGCTTAATTAGGAGTTAGTGACATACACTTGAGTTGGTTAATTGAGAAATTGTATTACGCTTCTGCATATTAATTTGAACCATTGTGTATTGTAATTGCATTTGGAGAAATTGCAATTAAGTTCCTAATTGTTAGTTAAACAAAAAAAATTGTCCATAACCTAGGCCGCCTAGGTTTACAAAGCTATGAAAGAAGAACTTCAAGCCTTAGAAAAAAATAACACATGGGAAATTGTACAGTTACCAAAAGGAAAAAAAACTAGTAGGATGTAAATGGGTCTATAAAATTAAATACAATAGTGATGGTACAATTGAAAGGTATAAAGCTAGACTTGTAGCCAAAGGATATACCCAAACATATGGCATTGATTATCAAGAAATCTTTGCACCATTGGCTAAAATGAGCACAGTTAGGATTCTATTGTCAGTAGCCACCAACCTAGGTTGGAATTTGTTTCAAATGGATGTAAAAAATGCATTTCTCCAAGGAACTCTAGAAGAAGAAGTCTATATGACCCTTCCTCCAGGACTCAAAGGTATATCGAACCCATCAATGACGTGCAAACTAAAAAAGGCAATCTACGGCTTGAAACAATCTCCAAGAGCATGGTATGCCAAACTAAGTTGTTTTCTCCAAAAGAATAATTTTGCTAAAAGCACCGCTGATTGTTCTATGTTTGTTAAACGTTCTAAAATAACAACTACTATCGTTCTTGTCTATGTAGACGTCATCACAGGAAGTGACAATGAGGAAATTAAAAGGATTAAACAATTATTAAAGGAAGAATTTGACATTAAGGATCTTGGTAGAGTTTCATATTTTCTTGGAATAGAAATAGCCCACTCAAGCAAAGAATTATTTCTATCTCAAAGAAAGTATGTCCTTGACCTTTTAAAGGAGACTGGAAAATTAGGAGCTAAACCAGCCAGTACCCCAATGGAAACCACCAACAAACTTGGACATGAAGATGGTAAACCACTATCCAACATAGAACAATATTAAAAATTGGTAGAAAACTAATATACCTTACAGTTACTAGACATGATATTGCATTTGCAGTTAGTGTTGTAAGCCAATTTATACATGCTCCACGTACCAGTCACCTAGGTGCCATTGATAGAATATTGAGATAACTCAAAGGTACTCCAGGTTAAGGAATATGGATGAAGAAAAATGGTACTAACAATGTGGTTGGTTACTCTGATGCAGATTGGGTCGGAAGCTGCGACAGAAAATCAACCACAGGTTTTTGTACATTTGTAGGTGGAAATCTGGTAACATGGAGGAGCAAGAAGCAAAACGTTGTGGCACGATCAAGTGCGGAAGCAGAATATCGCGTCATGACATCCACAGCAAGTGAACTTGGATCAAACATCTCTTGCACGATATGAAGATAGAATCTGAAGGAATCATGCAGATGTACTGCGACAATCAAGCAGCACGACATATTGCATCAAATCCTGTCTTCCATGAGAGAACAAAACATATTGAAGTTGATTGTCACTTTGTTCGAGATAAGGTGCAATCAGGAGAAATAGAAACACCGTTTGTCAAGAGTCAAGAACAATTAGCAGACATCTTCACTAAAGCGCTTGACAAATCAACATTTGATAAAATACTTTTCAAGTTGGGCTCAAAAAACCTATTCGAGTCCAATTTGAGGGAGAGTGTTGAGACAGAACAATATTAGCCTCAGAGTAAATCTCGTCATCGGCTAATTAGGCAACAACCCAAATTAGAAATCAAAGCAACGGCTAGAAAAGAATACAGATTGTATAGCATTAGACAATAATGTAAATTAGGAAATAGCCAAACGGCTAGTGTAAAATTCATCTATAAATACCACTGTATAGATCATGTGAAAGATACAAGAAAATACAATAAGACTATTATTCCACTGTTCTCTTATTTTCTCAAAAATCAACACTTACTACTTACGGTTCAATCCTCCGTCAGCTCAAAGGCATGTAATTCGTAATAGATGCTGGGCTTTTGGAAAACCTGATGTTTTAAGAAGTAAAAAAATTATAGATCGTAAATTGAACAAAGGCACGTTTCTTAAATCATCTACATGAGACAAAAATATGAGGACTCCTGAAAATATTAAATAGCATCCAAAAACAAATTTTCCATCCTAAATTTTGCCATAGTAATTTCAGAACTTGAAAAGGATGGGGACCTTTTAGAATCTGACTTAAGTTTATAACAATGCTGCTAAGTCTAAAATTGAATCCGCATTATCAAGGTCTCAGTTTTCTTATTTCACTATCTTTTATATGGTACATGATGGCTTGTACCGAATTAAAATATATATATACATATATATATATATGTATGACTTTTTATTTTAAGGAGCCGGTTACCTATCTTAATTAGGGAAACTATTATCCAAAAAAATGTAAACTCTTTTTTTTTTGAGAAAAAAAATGTAAACTCTTATGTGACTTAATGAAAAGATTAAAGCAAACAAAATGCTAGTTCAAAAAAAAACCTTAAAATTGGAACTACAATAATTTTTTTACATAACCTAGGTATATATCACACAGTTCATTTTCTTGAACACTGCCAATTAAACAAGGAAAAATCAATCTGACCCAACAGTGGCACAACGACTTCAAACCGAACAAAATTAACAACAACACAAACTTTATTTTCCTGTCGTTGATTTTCTCCATTGTGCCGGTGCACGCGCAACCTGAAGTCACGGTGCAGACGCCAGACCAGGGCCTGGAGCTGGTGCTGGTGCATGAGAACCAGCTACTGTCAGTGCATTGAGATCTGCAAACATTTTATTGGCAATGATCTCATTTGCAGCATCCGACGTGTGGTAAGCGTCCCAGAAGACGAAATCTCGGCGATTGGGGCAGAGCTGAGAGTTGGGCAGGCACATTCCACCAACAGTCGAGTCCACATTACAACACGAAGTGGTAGAATTCTTAAACCCTACAAATAAAAAAGAGTTCAAAAATATATAAGTAAAATTGTACCAAGATAACCAAATTCAATTTGCAATCACATTAAAATATTTGGTTTCAATTACCATATTTTTCGGGGTGTACAATCAGTTCCATGACGACGGGATATGAATCAGCGAGAACCATCTGCGCACCGGGCAGCGCTTTGTTTAAAGTTGCGAGCAGCTTGATCACTTGTGCATTGAATTCCTTCACATACTCATTTACACGGTGGAGGCATTGGCCGGTGCCTGATTTAACTCTCTGTGAAGGGATGCAACCCAAGGGACCAAGCCCATTGAACACTATCTTCCTAGCCCCGAGACCATATAGCCTCTGTTACCATGAATACACAGAAAATAAAATTAGCATTAAAAATTTTAATTTTCATAAGTTGCTATTTCAAAAAGGTTGTGATTCTATTGTTATTGTTGAATGCTGATTGATTCTGTATCTTTTGTTACAAAGAATTTTTCATGAACTGAATATCCAACCCTGACCTGTGTGTTGAATCTGGTACTTGATCTTATAAACATACTATGATTTGGTACAGTTAGGGTGAAAATTAAACAAATTTGAGCATAATTACCTCGAGTTGGCGGTCTAATGTAGCATTGAGCAGCATGACGAACTCGTCATGCGTGTAAGCTTGTCCATCAGCCATGAATGGTTGCAAGAAGTTGTTTATATAGTCGTTGCTTCCTGTAAACATAAAAAAATCTATTAGATTTCATTTAATATATGGAGATGGACAATTTTTTTAAAGAAAAGGATATAATTTCAAGGAGCATAATTGATCATAACACTTCCGTACCGAGGCCAATCAAGTACAGTGCATCATTCAACAATTTCTCTGCCTCTGCGTCTCCAATTCTGAATTTGATAGCTTCTTTTGTTTTCTCAAAGTAACTTATCTGAGTATCGAACGAAAGATACTGAACCTGCATTTCATCATTCATACAAATAAGATTAATTTAAGTACTTTAATTTGAATCATGACATTTGTTTAGGAATTGCTGATCCAATAAGATTGTGCATACAAAGTAGCTTCCTGTCTCATTGAGAATACCAGCGCCACCAGAGGCGAAGTTAATGCCTTCCAAAATCGCATCGTCGTTCATTGACAATGATAGATAAGGTGGCGGTGAAGGAACTCCAAACCTAGCAGCTAAATTGAATTGAATCAAGTATTAATTTAATAAATCGTAAATGTTTTGCAGTTGGAAATGTATAACAGAAGAACGGACTTGCAAAATTATAGCATTTAAATATGATATCCTCTTGGAACTTACACATGACATCTCCAATAGTTCTTCCATTTGTAAATCTTCCAGTAGGTTGTTTAGTGGGGTAGTCAACCCCATACCATGGATAGTTTGCTTTTGCAAGTGACTGGGGGAAGAAATTGTTATTTCCTACCTCAGCCATAGAATCACCAAATATATATGTCACCGGCCCGGCCGATGCAGTTGATCCGGCAATTGAAACCATGTAAGCAAAAGCAATGGCATGGAGTGCTAAAAGAGTAGCCATTAAGTTTCCTTTTTGTTTTTCTTTTTATGGTAATTGTACTTGGTTGTGATCTGAAAGCATGATTTGTGAGAAATTTATAGTGCATGGTATGGTGAGAAGTCATGCTCTTTTTTGTAAGTTTGGGTTCTGGTATGGTATTCGTATAAGAAAAGAGAGGGAATATTAATTGCGTTACTTTAGCGTGGAAGTGCCATGAGAAAGTTGGTCTGGTTGTTTAGAAATTTTATTATTTTTTTGCCTAATTTCTTTTAAAAAATCTCAAGGAATGGTTTAATTGTCTCAAGGGTTATTAAAACTTCGGACTAACCTTTAACTATAACTAAAAACTTCCCCAAAGAAAATCAAAACAAAGGAAAATTAATGTTTACGGAGATGCCTCTCAAATTCCGCATAGCATAGAAGTCTTCTCTGTCTCAGATTCTTCCTTTTTTTTCCTTGTATCATTTCCAATCGAAAGAGCAAACTTCCGATAGGGGATTGCACGATATAATTTATTGCCACAAACTTTTTTTTTTTGAAAAATCATTGCCACAAACATAAATTAGAATTAATAAGAACACCCTTCATTTGGATAATTGATTTACATATTTATAAATACTCGTTGCCATGCCCATTTGGATTTTGTACTCATCATATCATATGTTTGTTTTTTTTTAGGAGTAAACTTTGCCTACAAATTTTTTATTAATCAATAAAAAGTTTTACAAAAGAGAAAAGAAAAAAATAGAAAAAGAGAAAATCATTACAACCACCGAGAAATAATATTCTAAAATTAAAGATAAAAACGATCACAACTATTGCGTCGTGATGTTTATCTAGGCTACCATTGCCATATGGTGTTGCTGAAGCAGGGGCGGACCCATGTTGTCCCGGGGGGGGGGGGGGGGGGGGCAAGTGCCCCCCCCTGGAAAAAAAATGTACAAAATTTTTTAGTGTATTTGTGGGATTTGTCAAAATTTTTTGCGAAATAACCATGTATATTGGAAAATCTGTGTTATTTTGCTCTCCCCTGGGAAAAAATTATAAATCTTGCCCTCCCCTGACGAAAATCCTGGATCCGCCCCTGTGCTGAAGCATGAAATCCATCGTCCCACCCTCTTGAGCTGCTGCAGCATCTTTTCTTGAAGCCGATTTTGTAGTCTTTCTGAATCACCCTTGAGCCACCCATGTCTATGGGAGTGACTTTCTGGTCAGCTGAAAGTTGCATGGTCTGGTTCTCAGTTCCAGACTTGAACTTATCTATGAACACCGTTGCTAGTAGATTTGTCACCCACAATCGTCCTTTCGTGGGGTTGTATTATCCAGTGAGGGTTAGAATTCCATATCCTCAGACTGTTGCATCAGTTGCAGCAGTCTAACTTCTCGGTCGTTACATCGGCCACACATGGCACTCATGCTAGTCGGAGCTCCTTGCCAGTGTTGACCTTTTTCCGTTGAGAGGTTTGCCATCAAACCCCTTTCCTTGCCAGTGTTCCTTGACTGACGGCGACGACGCAACCTAGCATCGACTGGCGGCACGACCTAGTAGTGGCTTGGCGATGTTCGGGCGATGCGACCAATAGCGACGCGACCCCACGACACATCCAGTGGCTCACCAGGAGGCGTACCCATCGACGCACTTAGCGGCACACCCAACGACGCACCCAGTGGTGCACCCAGCGGCTGACCCAACGTCGCACCCAGCGACTGACCCAGTGATGCGACGACCCAGGGACTTGCTATGTCCCAGGGACCTACGACCTAGTGGCGACCCAACAGCTGACTCAACGGCTGACCCAGCGATGCGACGACCCAGGAACCTGCGACCTGGCACCGCATCCAGCCAGCCACGTGACGCATCCACCCAGGGACATGCGACCTGACGTCGCGATCGGCGTACCCGAATGACGCGAGCAGCCAGCTGACGAGGATCGACGATCAGCGCGTCTGTTTTGTCCGATTAACTTAGGGAGAAGAGAGTATAAGGGAGAAGACAAGGGGGAAACAAGGGGAGGCGGGGGAGATTGGTTGTTACAATGAACGATCGAATGATTGAAGCACGTCTTGTATTAGTTGTAGATTTTTTTAAATAAGTAGACAAAAGAGTCTACAACTTCCTTTTCATTTAAAACGAAAAACATCTTTCCTCTCATCTCTTTATCATTGCATCTGATGATACTGGCGCACCTGTGCTATCTATACGATTTTCTCCTATCTATTGTCTCCCCAACAACTCTAAACAAGATCCAACATAAATGATATACACAAAGATAAAAAAAAAATTAATAGGCTTAACCCAGCACAATAGCACACAACACAACAGCAAAATCGAAAAAGTCTTGAGAATTGAAATTGTCATTCAGTAACAGCTAATTCCCTCCCTTCTCTCAGCATCACTTTTGCCTCCAGCATCTCTCTTGCCTCTAGAGCCATATTTGTACCAGTCACATCTGCACTCCTCTCCAAATGTTGTTGCATGTTTCTCTCCCTACTTCTTGTCATCCAATCTTGCAATTGTTCCTTGAGTTGTTGCTTCCAACCTATTGACCAATACATGAGTATAGCAATGTGTTTACCTTTATATTTTGAAACATAGATGGTACAGTTTTCTCAAAACATCATTAGTTTCTCTCTAGCCAACTTATCCAAATATTGGCTACACAGATCAGAAAAAAAGAGTTGTCTTTTATCTTGTTCAATACTAATAGCAATTAAATATAGTTCTTCTACATTCAAAGAAACGATGTAATAATTAAAGGACTCAAATATCCATTTCTAGTTGCTTTGGCTAAAATGACATTGAAATGACAGGTGTGTGACTGTTTCGGCTTGATCACACTAAATGCAAGTATTGTCTCCTTGCCACCCTTTTTAGTTAAGTTTGATTTAACTAATATTTTTTTCTAGCATTAAACAAATAAAGATTTTTATTTTCAAAGAAATTTTTAAACCGCATAAGAGTCATTTGAAATTCCTCTAAAACTTATCCAATTATAAAGGTCCTGATTTTTTATTTTTCCAGAGGCATTCGCATCCATACTATTTGATCTTTCTCAACACTCAAGGGTAAAGCTTGTCTCACCATCTCACTCATATGCACAAATTGTTCCCTTTGTACAATTGACAAATGCCTTCTAAAGAATATCGACAGTTGCCCCTCACAAATTGCTTCTGAAACCTGATATATGGATTAGTACATATATTGCAAAGAGAATAGAATATAATGCAAAATAGAGGTTTTGAGCATCATTTGTCTGTCCAGAATCTAGTGTTTTTGCATCCCTCTATCAACAATTTTTGCAGAATCTAGTGTTCTTTGAATCAATTGATTGTGGGGGTATATACTTCTGCAAAATGGTGAGCACTTAGAAATATGACCAATTTTTTAATATTTGTAAATTAGTATCGATTTCACCAACCCTCACACTGAGGGTCATTTAGTCTCCAAAGCCACTTACTAAGCAAAGATATATTGATGTCTCTAAGATTTAAGACACCCATACCCTCTTGTTCTCTTGGTCTGCACATCTCTTGCCATTTGCATAAATGAAACTTGTTCTTGTCCGCATTATTTCAAAGAAAACTACTAATTTGATCTAACTTAGTTCTTATCTTTTTTGGTAAAAGGTGATATTGCATCATGTATAGTGGCAATGAAGACAAGACGCTATTGATATGGGTTAGTTTCCCTCCTAGTGACAAATATGCTCATTTCTATCCTTGTAATCTAGTCTGAAACATTTCAATAACACCCTTCCAATCCTTAAGTTTTAATTTTTTTTTCCCAATGAATGAGTATTTCCAAGTATACCAATGGCCAATTATTCAATTTACAATAAATTTTTTTTGCTAATTGATCAACTATAACTTCATCTACATTTATAGCAAAGGCCTCACATTTATTATAATTCACTTTCATCCATGTAAGAGATTTAAATCCTACAAATGTCCACTTAAGCACTTGCATTGTGTATTCATCTGCCTGACATAATATCAATGTGTCATTAGCATAATTTAGGTTTACTATTTGACCTACATCGTTTAATATAGGTCCTAAGCCTTTCACTATGTTAGCAGCTTTCATTTTCTTGATCATTTGATTTAGAATGTCT
>CAXKVX010004116.1:0-20753 GCA_964058865.1 Eleocharis quinqueflora
AACATAAGAACAATTTAACAGGCCTCTGTTGGGCTTTTTCTTTCTAGAAAAATAAAAACTACTATGGAATCTTTATGTTGAGGAGAGGAGAACCATGAAGGGACAGTACTCAAACCATAAATTTGAAATAAATCAGAAGCACTGACGAGAGAAATGGAGAGAGGAGCGGTAGTATTAAAACTTCAGCTGACCAAGCGATTTCAGACGAGAGAGATGTGGAGAGAGAGAGAGTGCATGCACAGAAGCGTCGGAGAGAAGAAATTAGGTGAGATACATGGCAGTGGCGAGAAGAGCGGGACGAGAAAGGCTTTAAATTTCATTATTTTTAAAGTTTTTATTTTTTAAATATTTTTAAAACAGCTCAATTTTAATATTACAAAAATATCATTTGAACTAATTTAAAAAATATTAAAAAATTCTAAAAATCATGAAATTTAGTATTCTACAAAATTTTAATGTGAAATTTTTTTTTGAACAAGTTCAATCTTAATTTATTGAGAAAATAAACATGTATAGCCGAATGGTACAGAAGGTGTACTATGCATATTACCGTATAGGATATGCTCTATATATATATAATACTGCCTAGTGTAACGGAAAATTAGATAGCTAATTCAGGCAACAAACAAACAGATACATCAACTTAAACAGAAACTTTTTAACTCCAAGTTATAAGAGAAATCATTACAGCACATTGCAAATATAAAGAAACCTATAGTAAATAGACAAAAAGGTTCTAAAATCATTCAGTAGCCCATCCGACCACTACCACGTCCATTCCAAGACACAAAAACTCGCGAGTATGGGCCCTCGAATAACACTAAACAACTTTACTTGATGTATTGAGAGAGCCACTTGAATCCATCACCATATCCCATCTTGCGCACCACACTGCACATGAAGACCTCCATGGGGCGCACGTTCGAGTCGGCAAGATTGACCTTGCCTTTGCCGGTCGTGAAGTTGGTCAAGCCCAAATAGTAGCGCAATTCTTCCTCTGAAGAAGCATATGGGATGTCAATCTTGTTACCTAGGATCAAAAAGGGCACTGTTGCAAGCGACTCATCAGAGAGAAGGGCATCAAGCTCTTTCTTCGACTCAGCAAATCGCTCCTTGTCATAAGCATCCACCAGGTACACCACAGCATCCACCTATTAGAGGTACATAATAAGCAGACGCAAGTTAACTTTGTGCCAATTCTATATTAAATAACTAATGCATATCAGAACTTTTCAGTATTCTCTATTAGTTATCACTTTTTTTTCAGTATTCTCTATTTGTTATCACTTTTTTTTAGTGCTATTAGATGTACTATAAATGCCCAAGTATCGGTTCATCTTGAGAACAACCAGCCCATAGTACTCAAACCCAATGTACCCACTTTCCTTTCTTTTCTACAACTGGAGGCCCAAACAAACAAAAGTATTTAAAACACAACCAAACTTGCGTGAATACAGAAAAGACCAACTCAACACAGAATTAACAAAAAACATAAAAGACCAACTCAACACAAAAGACTAGTAGAACCAGAGAACCTAACAAGATGTCAGTCCTAGCCAGTTACCTTATTTCATTTTTTTTTCCTTTTAATATGCTATTTAAGCTAAACTTTTTATGCTTTCCATATCAACTTGACAGTGAGAGTTATGTTAGTAGGTAGAAAATAGCATAAAAGCCATGATAGACCATGCTGGCATATTTATACCAGCACAAGACCACACTGGCACACCAATAAAGAGGTATGTGCACAAGACCAGACGAGCACATGGATCTGTGACCTTAGTTCATCCAAAAACCTATAGTAAAAATATAGATAAAAGAAAAAAATAAAATAAAATCAGACATGGAAGCAAGCCCTAGCCCTGATGATGGAACCAGTCAAAATTCAAAAATATATAGCAAAATAAACAAAAAAAAAACTGGGAGAGGAAAGAGTTGATCATAGAAAAAAGATAAAATAAAAATCACATACGCAACTCAGTCAGTTTTAGGAACATCTGTCAACACAGCCGATCCCAAGCCTGAAAAACGAGAGGATTGTGATAGACTTGGCGAGCCAATGTAAAATTATAGCCATTTTCATGAAAATGAAACTCAATAGACTTTTTTTGGGACATAACCCTCTTAGCGATGCGCCATATCGAAATCGGGTATGGTGTTAAATGTGCAAGGGCTGGATCGTCACTCCCTTGATGACGCGCTACGTCGACGCCCGAGTGTAGTGACAAATGAGCAAGAGTTCCACACTTTACTCGACGAGTATGAGGGCTAAGGAAGAGAATCGAGAAAAATAAAATTCGTCTAGGTAGTTGGAGATACTACGATTATGAGATGTGTAAATATCACATGCGTTCAAGAGACTAAATGGACGAGCCAGAAGGCGAAGGAGGTGGAGAAATGGAGTAGGTGTCTTAATTGACCAGAGCCTCAAGAACGGAATTGTCGACGTTAGGAGACAATGAGATCGAATTATTCTAGTCAAGTTGGTCATTAGCGATTTAGTTTTAAGCGTAGTTAATGCATATGCTCCACAAATAAGTTTGTGCGAGAACATCAAGAAGCTATTCTAGAAAGATATAGAGATGCTTAAAGGTGTGACTAGCGACAAAAATCATTTTATAGGAGGAGACTTCAACGGTCATATTGGTACTAGTGGGGTTTTGAAGGAGTGCACGGAGAATTTGGATATGGTGATAAGAATTGAGGAGGAGAAAACATCTTGAACTTCGCTACATATGACCTCAAGATAATCTCATTTAGTTACCTTCAGCAGTGACCATCATCATGATAATCTCATTTAGTTACTAGAAGAGAGGACAAACAAGCTTGAGTAAATTTTAAGGTTATACCCGGAGAATGCGTCATCCAACAACACAAGCTTGTGATATCAGATTTTCGCTTTCGGCTCTCGACAGGATAAATGCGTCAAAATATCAAGGAGGAGATAGTGAAAAATTTAAGGAGATGCCCAACAGGTCTTTAAGGACATGATGATCTAAAAAGAAACCTTTAACGTAGACAACTACGACGCTAATAACATGTGGAAGATGATGACAACTCGCATTCGAAAGGTTGCTACAGAGATATTCAGAGTGACTAAGGGAAATAGACGCGAACCTAAAGACACTTGATGGTGGAACGATAATGTGCAAAAAGCTATCAAGGAGAAGAACTGCTACAAGTGTTCGCATCATGAAAAGAATGAAGACAACGTACAAAAGTACAAAATGGCCAAAAAAATGCAAAGAAAGATGTGAGTGAAGCGGAAGATCAAGTTTATTAGGCTTTATATAAATAAGTTAGGTACGAAGGAAGGCGGAAATAACGTCTATAAGATTGTCAAAACTTCGCAAGAGAAAGAAGAGAGATTTCAACAAAGTCAAATGCATCAAGGACGGGGCAAATAAACTTTTGGTGAAAGACGACAAGATCAGGAACTGATGGAAAGAATACTTCAACAAGTTGTTCAATGAAGAGAATGAAAGCACTATGACCGAACTAGATGACTCTTTTGATGACACCAACAAGCGATTCATTAGAAGAATTCAAAAGACTGAGGTGAAAGAAACTATAAAAAGCATGAAAGTAGGTAAGGCTTGAGGGTCTGATAACATCCCGATCTAGGTGTGGAGGTGCCTTGGAGAGATAGGAGTAATATGACTAAGTTGTTCAACAACATCTTCGATCAAAACAAAATGTCGGACAAGTGGAGAAGAAGTATATTAGTACATATCTTCAAGAATAAAAGAGATTCAAAGTTGTACTGATTACAGAGAAATCAAGCTTATGAGTCATACAATGAAGCTTCGGAGGAGAGTGATTGAGCATCGTTTAAGAAAAATGAAGCATTACGAAAAACCAATTTGATGTTATGCCCAGGTGATCGATTATGGAGGAGATTTTCTTGACAAGACAACTGATGCAGAAATATAGAGCAGAAAAAGGATTTACACATGATATTCATCAATTTGGAGAAAACGTATGACAAAATACCGAGAAAGTTCGTGTGGCTGACACTTGAAAAGAAGAAAATTCTAACATATCACGTCAACCTTATCAAGAATATGTACGAAAACACTGTGACCAGTGTCAGAGCATGTGACGGCAAGACTAATGATGTTTCTATTAAGATAAAATTACATCAAGAGTCAGTCTTGAACTCTTATATCTTTGTCTTAGTGGTCGATGAGGTCACAAAAGACATGTTCTTTGCGGACGATGTAATCCTAATTGACAAAAGTAAGGTAGAGATTGGTAGAAATTATAATTGTAGAGAAAGACTTTAGAATCGAAATGTTTTAGACTTAATAGAACTAAAACAAAGTATATGAAGTGCGAGTTCAGCAACGTTCGATTAGAAGATGAAGATGTCAATTTAGATGGACAAGTAATGTCTAGAAGAAACACCTTTTGATATTCGAAATCGATGCTACAGAGAGACGACGAGATTGATGAAGATGTTAGCCATAGAATAAGAGCGAGTTGGATAAAATGGCGACAAGCATTTGACAATCTATGCGACAAAGAGGTCCTACAAAGGTACAAAGGTTGAAAGGTAAGTTCTATAGGACGCGATCAAAAGTGTAATGTTATATGGAGCATAATGTTGGACTACTAAAGGACAACACATACAAAAGATGAGTGTGACAGATATGCGTATATTACGGTGAATATGTGGGCACACAAGAAGGGATCACACTATAAATGACAATATACATGGCAAGGTCGAGATTGCACCGATTGAAGAGAAACTAGTTCAACATCGTTTGAAATGATTTGGCCATATCTAGCGAAGGCTTTCTGAGTACGTATTGGAGTTTTAAGCCGCATCAAAAACACGAAAAGAGGTAGGGATCGACCAAATTGACATGAGATGAAACTGTAAAAAGAACCTTAAAGGCATGGAAATTAAGCTGTAAAAAGAGCCTTAAAGGCATGAAAATTAGCGATTCACGTACAAGAACTATGACAGACTAAAATTTAGAAATAGTGATATAGTTGTATGACTCTAATTCAGAATTAGTGACGTAGAGTCCTATCAAAACTTATGATTTATAAAATAGTTTATTAATACTATGATTATTATTATCATTATTATTAGTAGTAGTATTATTATTACTACTACTATTTTATTATTTATTATATTACAATTTATATTTACTTTTGTTAAAAGGCAACTTCTATAGGACGATGATCAGACCCGCAATGTTGTATGGAGCAGAATGTTGAACTACTAAAGGGCCACATATAAAAGATGAGCGTGGCAGAAATGCGTATGTTATGGTGAATATGTGAGCATACAAGAAGGGATCACATTAGAAATGACGATATACGTGACGGGTTGCACCGATTGAAGAGAAACTTGTTCAACATCGTCTGAGATGGTATGGACACACCAATCGGAGGCCTTCTGATGCACCAGTACGTAATGGAATTTTAGGTCGCGTCAAAAACACGAAAAGTAGGAGTCGACCGAAATACAGGAATAACATCCATCAAACTATGCCTGTCGTGTGTAGGACAAATTTTCAAAATTCTGTAGTAGTCCCAACTCCCAAGTACCAAATTCTTTCTGAAGAAGCACGGAAGCAACAGTCACATATCTTTTATGTGGGCACAAATTAGGTTATATCAACAAGAATCAAATAGACAGGAGACCTCTATAAAGGTTCCATACAACGCATTATAATAACAGGCTTGGCGTTTGCAAATATCAACAACAAACGCCAACACAAAGAATAACCAAACTAGGAAGCAACATGTAATCCAGCGTCATGAGTCATGAAAAGCAGTTCCATTGTAAAATGCCAGTTCTACCCCATAAAAGTTATTTCACAAGTTTATACTTTTAGCCATTTTGTCAGACTCAGAGAGGACAAGAACAAAGTGATTACCAAAATATTCCCAAACAAGTATCATATAAGTTCTTGAGTTTATGTTGAATGATTGCATTTGCACATCAGAACAATCTTTCATCAGCAACGTCATCAAGCAATTACAGGTTTCAAAGAAGTAAACAACTCAAGTTGTATACTCCAACATAAAAATAGATGTATATTGAAATGAGTGAAAGACTTTATATTCAAAAAGGTCAAAAAACTCAAGTTGTATACTCAATATGCAAATGGAAGTGTATTCAAACCAGTGAAACACTTTGAGTTCAATCTAAGGTGAGCTCCCGAGTTGATAGAGGGCGCTAAGAGAGGAAGGAAGGAGAACTAAGAAAAATTTCCCCACTTATCCTCGTTCTCAAGTTCAAAATTTGTTTAATGGATATTGGCATATGAGAATAGGGAGACCAATTCTGCACATCTCTTCAAATTTGTATGCCCTTAACATATTGTAACATAACAACCCCATATTCTCCTCCCATCCCTTCCCTACTCCTCCCATCCCTTCCCTACCCCTCCCTTCCCATCCAGACTAGTAAGTAGTAAGCACACCAAATAAGCAAAAACAATTTCATAATGGCAATCCGAAACACAAGACAAGACGTACTTCATTGACAGAAGTCAAGATTCTCTCAAATTTTAACCTTGGGAAAAAGGTAACCAAACCACAAACAATATTTGAGACAAAGAGGGAAAGGATTTAAACCTTGGCATAATAATCCTTCCAGACACGCCGTGCAATTTGATGGCCACCCAGATCAAAGGCCTTGAACTTGATCTTTCCGATGCTCAGCTCCTCTGAGGTCGGATGCTGTGTTGGCTGGTGCTGGACCAATCTCTGCACGAACAAATCAAATTCGATTGATTAATATTCGACAATTTCTTGATGCAACAAGGATCCTGGTGTCGCCTCAAATGCATTTCTTTCCATTATCAAAGGGGCAATCGCGAATCAATTATTCTCATAAATTAACATAAAATTGCCAAAAAAAAAAAAGGAAAAAATATAACGATGAAATACAATAAAAAAAAGTACCTCGTCCTTTAGCATGTGAAGAAGCGTTGTTTTCCCGGCGTTGTCGAGACCAAGAAAAAGAATCTTCGCTTCCTTCTGCCACAGTCCGAGCGAGGCCAAGACGCCATAGAACCAATCTACGAGAAACATTCTTCTCAGATCCGACCCGATCCGATCCGATCCGTACCCGATCGAATCCACAAAATTTAGAACGCCGCCGGATCCCGATTCGGTGCCACGAGCGCCTTGGACAGAGGAGGAAGAGAAGAAGAGAAGAGAAAGAGAGGCAACAGATCTAAAAGAAGCAACAGATCGATATTATTCGTGGGATATAAAAAAAAAAAGCCACCTAATCGCCTCTCCTTCGACAATCTACTGTGGTAAATTGCAATTCACCAATTTACAAACTCGCCCCGCTTTTGAAAATGTTCAGGAAATTTTTATTATTTATGAGGGGTCCAAATATTTTTCTCGTGTACTGTATAAATCTGTTTGTCAAATTAAGAAATAGCACAAAAATAATAGTAAAAATAGAATTTTCAAAATAGTGTCATTTTGAAAGAATGGTAGAAGAATGATATTTTTAATTATTATTGACTATTCAGTGTTGTTTGACACTTGTCATTTAAAATAGTTGAAATGTTGATAATTATGATAGAAACATGATATTATAATGAATAATAATAATATTAAAGTAACAATAAATACAATAATATTATAACAATAATAATAAAATAATAACAATAACAATAATGAAATATTATAATACTAATAAATTAATAAGAATAACAAATAATAAATAAGAACAGTAATAAATAATAATAATGATGAAATATTATAATACTAATAAAATAATAATAATAAATAATAATAATAAATAAAAATAGTAATAAATAATAAGTAAGAATATTAACAAATAATAATAATAATCATAAAAATAAAATAATAATAATGATGAAATATTATAATACTCATAAAATAAGGTTTACAAGTTGAGGAGACGAGAACAGAGAAGAAACGAACTAAGACAGATCAGACTAATACCTTGTGAATTATCAGAAAATACTCGGTGAAGGATGCTGCAAAAAGCCCATTAGGTTAGTGTTAATATTATTAATTATAAGATAAGAATCTTTTCTTTTCTTATCTATTTCAGAAAAAAAAAAGAATACTCTGTAGTCCGTACCATGCCTTTTTTCCTCTTTTTTCCCAGTGAGTAAGCAAGAAAACAGAAAGCGTGCGTTAGTGCAACGCCGAAAGGCTAGTGTGCTAAATTCATTGCTTGTTCGTTACGAGCCAACCACCACAACGAATCACCATGAACATGATTTTCTTTCAAATCTTCTTTTCTCTTTTTCTTTTCTATTTTGCTTTTTTTACATAATTATATATACTGAATGAACATTTTAGATAGATCTTGGTTAATAATAAAAATAATAATAATAAGCATAGATAATAATAAAAATAATAATAATGATGAAATATACAATACTAATAAAATAATAATAAAAAAATAATATGTGTTATTTTCATAAATAATAAAATTAAATAATTAAACATGATGATATAATATAATAAAATATTATTAATTACTAAATATAATACAACGCAATCAAATACTAATTGTTATTCTACAATTGCTAAATCGCTATACCACCTATTGGTTAGTTTAGTGAAATAGCAAATTTTTGCACTATTCAGAAAATCTAAAGGGTTGTTTGGTGCTTGCTTGAAATAGAATAGCGCTCTATTTCACTAAATCAAAAGTGCCAAACTGACAATTAGTGCATGTAGATCGATTTACAACCATACGGATATATGTACATTTTTACTCTTCCTTGTAAACTCCTTTTTACTTTATTTTATTTTTTTAGAGAAAAAACTCCTTTTTTAGTAAAAGTTTCTAACTAGATATTTTGCCTATTTACATAACTAAAGAATAAAGAAAAAATGAAGTCCTTTTACCCGAAATTTTTTTAAGTAATAAAAATAATATATATAATTAAAGATGTAAGAAAAAGTGAAACGAAATTCTGAATGTGCTATTCTCGCAGTTATGAGCTGCGAGTTTAGCTTTTTTTTAATTTCAAAAGGTAAAAAATAAAAAATAAATAAAAGCTAAACTCGCTGCCACCGGTAGCGAGTTTAGAGTGTGGAAAAAAAAAGGCCTAAACTCGCTACCCCCAGTAGCGAGTTTAGAATATATATACCCATCCACCGTTGTCTCTTTATTCTCCCTCCTAAACTCGAAGCTAAACTCGCAGCTGTGAATAGCGAGTTTAGTGGCTAAACTTGCTATCCACAGTAGCGAGTTTAGATTTTTTTTTTTAAATCATGAAAATTCAAAAAAAGCTGAACTTGTAGCTCGCAGCTGGGAGAATAGCACATCCAGAAATCCTCTTCACTTTTTCTTATATATTTAATTACATATATTATTTTAATTACTTAAAAAAATTACAGTCCTTTTACACTAGGGCTATTAAGCAGTGGTGGAGCCGCATAGAACCAGGGGTCAGTTGCACCCTCCTGGCAAAAAAAAATAATTGACCATACAATTGAATTTTTTTTTAAAAATATGCTTATATATGATTTTTTTTTAAATATGCGTTGTTTTGAATCCCTGAAAAAAATAGTAAATCTTGAACCCCTCTGACGAAAATCATGGATTTGCTCATGATATTAACAGTACATTTACCTGTTTATCCTACGCATATTGTATTCGATAAGACGGGTATGGATAAAACAATCGTTAGATAATCGGGTATGGGTATGGGTAAGATTTATCTTTTTTGTTAATTAAATGGGCAAGGGTACGGGTAAAAGCTATTTCGTACTCGTTACCTTATAAGGTAAATTATAAAAAATATATTAGTAGAAAAATAGATAAGAGACGGACTACTTGCATTTTAATTTGACTGTTTTGATAAAATAATTTGAGTTGTAATTGATTGTATCTTTATATTTATATTGTTATATTTATGTAAAGACATTATTGTCTTAAATAAATAAGTTTTGATAGTTTATTTATAAAAATTAGAAAATTAAGAATTATACAAATATTATCATTTTCGTCCATTATCCGTTTGTTACCATGTAATTTTAATGGATAAAGATATGATACGCATAAATGAAATTTTAATAAGTAAGAATAAGATAAGAATAAGACTAATTTTAAATAAGTACGGTAGGAAAATACCTCTATCCGACTCATATCATATCCATGGACAACCCTAATTTACACCCCTTTTGTTGGTCCACAGATTAAATGTCTATGAGAAGATACTCTCCTGACAGCATTTACATTTTAACTGTATATTTCGCTATCTAAATTGAGAAAACATTGGAAACTCCATCTGATTAAAATGAACATGTACATGATAGTTTAATTCTCATTTTTAAGACCTTATCAAATAATATAAACGTAAGCTACTGGCTACTGGCCTACTGCTATCATTGTTTCGTTGTTGGAAGGGATGAAATGGACTAATTTTACAAATTTGTCAATAAATTATTGCAGTGAGATTTTGCAAATACTGTTGGATGGAGATTAAGCATTTCTTATTGGTTTATTTAGGTGGTTCTCTTGAATAATATTGACTACTGGAAAAAGTTGGATATACTGGCACAATGGCATGATCATATCAATCACGAATTTTTATTTTGGATAAGCGCGACATGCCAGCTTGTTATGTACTTGCGTGTCTCATATGGGGATTTCCTTTGTACATTTTATATTTTGAATGTGTTGTACTGTTATCGACACATGATGATCCGAAATCCGATTCGACCTCACTCGACTTGATTCCTACTCAACTATTGTAAACTGTCAAACTAACTCAATCCGACTAGAACCCGTCCGCCCGATCTGATCCGAATCCGTCCGACCGATCTGATCCGAATCCGTCCGACCGACCTGACTTACCACCTCTAACAGAGCATAAGACACTTGCGCAAGTCATTACAATGAGCAAGACAATTATCAGCACTATCATCACAGAGTCAAATAGCAACATCATGATAAACAAAATCTTTTACATGTACCCAAAAAAGAAAGGGTGAGATTATGGTGCTTGCGCATGCACGTGCTTGCGCAAGCACCATAGTTTTGCTCAAAAAGAAATTTACTAAATTACAGTTACCAGCTATACATAAATTAAGCTTTCTCGACCTAAAGTCACCATACAAAATCTGTCAGCTACTAAGCATACATTTTTCTTCCCTTTTTTCATGGAATGATGATATTGAAAGGCAGTTGATAGTCTTTTACAACAGCTGGTTCTCGTCTAGCGGCCTCAGATTTTGACCACACATACCCCTCTCTCTTGCCAGCTGCCAGTGACAGTATTATCCAGGACAAGTGCAGTTACAAATGCAATCACCATGTTGAATGATAACAGTGTGTTTAGCACATAGTTTACCTGAAATCAGAAAAATGCAAACAACATTCTAATCAGATGTTTCATTAAAAAATACAAAAAAAGATATTGCCAGTAAGCTGTTGAGAATAAATTTGATTTTATTATATAAATTTTAATCAGGCACGTTGATTTGGTGAGTATCAGTTAATAATTAACTATTATAATTTTGAAAGAGAGGACCATAATAAGTAAGAAATAAAAGACACAAACTATAAAAAAGTTTAATTGTACATGATTTGGTTTTATATATTATATAAAGATTAAATGATTTATTTAGAAAAAAAATCAAATTTTCTAAAAGATAAACTACGTAAAAAGAATCTTTCTAAAATACTATACATAATAAATATAAAATTTTGCTACTTATCATGAATTGTCAAATAGAAGACTATTATTTTGCTATTATAATATGACATATTATTTATGTTACTTATCATGAATTGTCAAATAGAAGCTTATTATGCTATTATAGTTTGACAAATTAGGGTTTTGCAAAATAAATGATGATGAAAGATGCGCATAACAATTCTCCACTCTAACTTGAAATCTCATCATAAATCTGTTGGGTCTAGCTCAACTTATTTGACAATTCGCAAAATAAATATTGAACTAACATTTGCACAAGATTTAGTTTTGAGTGTGTAAGTGCAAATTAACCTTTGATAATGACACAAATGTTTTTTTTAGTCAAGACAAGCACATGAGTGCAAGATGCAAGCAAAACCGATCAGAACAAAGGAAAATTGAGAGGTGTGTTATGGTAACACATGAAGAAGGCGCTGTAACGACCTGGAAGACATTATAACAAGACAAAAAGCGTTATAACGAGTTACTGGAAAGCTGGGACCAGAAGTTAGATGCCTGGAGCTCAAGAAATTGGCGAAGTACTGGATTTCCCGAGAAATGCGTTACTATAACACATGACAAAGGCGTTATAACAAGATACAGAGCATTATAACGAGGCCCTATGGCATTATAACGAGTTACTGAAGAGGCGCTGGAGGGCATTTTTGAAAATTGTTGAAGGCATTATAACGAGACACAGGGTCGTTGTAATGCATGGAGTTATTTTGGTGCTGGATGGAGCTGTGAAAGTCCAATGCCTATATAAACTGGCCTGATGCTTCAAGGAAGATAAAAAAAAGTATACCCCAAGTTTACAAGTGATGAAGAACACTTACAGAGCAAATAAATCTTTTCCTACAAGCATTCAAACCTCAAATATTGTTAGAGCTAAAAAGAGTTTAGGGTAACCATTATCTAATAATCTTTTGTGATATCTTGCAAGTTATGTTATCAATTATAAGTTTTTGTTTGATTCAAAGATTGAATCCTTAGTTTCGTGGAAGAGCTTTTGTTGTTAGTTCCGTGGAGTAATTTTTTTGGTTTTGTTATACCTTGCAATAAGTTGTGTTGTCAATTGCAAGGTGAAGTAGACAAAGATTGTCGAACCACGTTATATTATGTGTCAACTTATATCTATCTCTTGCTATCTCTTTCTCTCTACTTCTTGAATTTTCTTCTTATATCTTTGACTTGCATTGAATTATAAATTGTAATTGCTAAGTGGCTTAAGAGTTTGTAAAATTGTTCATGCTTTCTCATCAAAACTTTAATTATACCTAATGATAATAAGTCAACTGAAATCATTTATTAAGAAAAGCCAAAATAAGTCAGGACATACCCCAGCATATGGTTAATGGAAAGGACCATGAGAAGCAACAATGTACGGCTGGAAATAACTGGCCACTGATATGTTAGAATTTCGATGCAAACCATATTGTTGAAAGTAAGCATGTACAGATAAAGAGAAAAACAAGGCCAATCCAACAACAATGCTATTTCTGACGGGATCTGGTGCTCGTAAATCTCTGCTTGTTTTCCTGCTTGTTTCGATCTGAACCGTTCAAAATTAATCTAACGGCCAAAGCATCTGTCTCCTGAATCAAATCACAATCGTCCGTGACGATCGGACGGTCGGATCGAAACAAGCACGATTTTTACGAGCACCAGATTCGGACTCTATTTCTGGAGCTCCCATTTGCACTATAACGAAGATTGGAAAAGCCTAGTACAAGCATGGCCCACATAAAGCAAAGGAGAGCAGCCACCATAACATCTGCGATTGAAGCTATAAATCCTCCTACTTAACCTTTAAAAGCAGATAAATGTAGTGATTACATTCCATAATAAGATATACGTGCAAGGGCGGTATTTCACGTATATCCTTCAAAAACTTCAAAATTACGTATTTTTCCCTCTAAATTTATATATTACGTATTTTTCTCTCTAAATTTGGATATTACGTATTTTGCCCTCGAAATTTCAAAAACTCACAAATTTACACATTTTATTGTTTTTTATGTTAAAACTCATTTTAAATGTGTAAAATTAGTGAATTAATAACGGGGCGGGTCGGGTACCCGTGGATTCGACCCGTCCGGATCCACGAGTACGGCGGGTCCACGGGTACAACGGGGCGGGTATGCACGGGTCCGAACCCAAAACCCTCAACCCGACCCGTGATAAACTCAGGCGGGTCCAGACGGGTCGGGTCGGATCCGTCCAATTTTTTGAATTTTTTCAAAAATTTTCAATTTTTTTTGAATTTTTTTAAATTTTTGAATTTAAAACTGCACATTATTTTAATATATATATATATATATATTCGAATTTTCTGAATTTTGATATTTTTTTGAATTTTGCACGGATCCATGGGTCGGATCCACGGGTCCACGGGTTGGGCACGGGCGGGTCTTGGGACGGGTCAGGCACGGGTCTAGACGGGCACGGGTATACACAGGTTTGGAGGGTTTGGAGGGTCGGGTCGGATCTGGGCACGGGCACGGGCGGGTAGACCCGCCCGGGTTTTTTTTAGACTCTATGTAAAATATTCATTTTATCCTTCATTAGAAACAATAAAAAATGTGGCTTGTATAATAAAAAATATCAGCCTTATATTTGATCGGTTTCTGAGGGAAAATTAGTTATTTTGTACTTGTGACGTATCTAGTGACATGTAGGTATACTATTGTGTATGTATCAAAAGTAGATAAATGAACAGTTTGCTCTCAAAAATCAATCAAATATCAGACCGATTTATATTAAACAAGCAACATGTATTTACATTTTTAATTAAAGGTAAACAAGGTATATTTTAATGTCACCCAGTATGCATGAGGAGTACAAAGTGACTAATTTGCTCTCAAACCGATATTTTTAATTAAACAAGCTATATTTTTTAATGCTTTTAATGACGGGTAAAATAGGTATTTTATACATTTAAAATGAGTTTTAATATAAAATAGTAAAAAACAATAAAATGGATAAATTTGTAAGTTTTCTAAATTTCGAAGGAGAAATGCGTAATATCTAATTAGAGGGTGAAATACGTAATTTTGAAGTTTTTAAGGGTATAGGTGAAATTTCGCCTACAAGAAACTTCTTGTTATTTTAACATAATAAGAGATCTAGAATGTCACAGAACAAATGACAGAATCTAAAAACAACTAGTGATTACCAATTAAGGAAATTAAGATGAGAAGAATAGCCCCAAGCTCGACTGCTATGCGACTGTCCATTTTGGTTACAACAAAATGGACTTGATTCTTAACTTTCACTTCATATCTCCAACCGATTGGTTCCCTAAATTATATGTTATTTGACCAAGTTCGAAAAATTGGTTTGTTCTTATCATAGTTACCGTTACTAAACCTAGACCTAAAAGGGTAGTTTTGTGCATTTCTAATATTCTGATAACCCCCACTCTTTTCCTAATTGTTTGAGTTTATTTTCCATTCAATTTAAGATTTTTAGGGTTCTCACACATTCAATTTAAGGCTTGGAGACTAAATTTTATATTTTTCGAATTTTTTAACTATTTTATCGGATGGATTGAAAATTTATTTATCTAACGATTTACAAACATCCAATTTTCAACCCTTCCGATAAAATAGTAAAAAAATTCTAAAAATATAAAATTTGGTCTCCAAGTCTACATTAATATGAAGAATGTTTTCAACGGTCCGGATCGACGATTTACACTTGGTATGATGGAGCGGTTGCGAGCGGCTACGGATCCCTCCTCATATATATATATGAGTTGTGCTAAACTACTTTATAAAGCACCAACATGCATATACTTTAGGCTCGTATCTCGAGATATAAAGTGCAAACAACCGATCAAGATCGTTGAAAATGTTTTTCATACTAACAAAAATTTGGAGACCAAATTTTACATTTTTTTGAAATTTTTTTACTATTTTATCGGGTAGGTGGAAAATTCATTAATCTAACGATTTACAGACTTTCAATTTATCCAACTTTGCACCCATCCAATAAAATAGTAAAAAAAAATTTAAAAATGTAAAATTTGGTCTCCAAATTTTCAATGGTCTTGATCGGTTGTTTGCACTTTATATCTCGATATACGAGCCTAAAGTATATGCATGTTGGTGCTTTATAAAGTATTTTAGCACAACTCATATATATATATATATATATATATATATATATATATATATTGGTCCACAATCGCAAAGCTCGCGCTTTGCAAAGTAGAATATACTAACTATATATATATTAAAGCAACTTCTTGAAACCATCTAGGAATTTAAATGGGATGGAACCCCAATGTAAATCACTTTGTATATGGATTTTTTTAAAAATAACTTTGTATATTTGGTTTATTGATCGATTTTATAAGTCAATCTTGTAGAAATTGATAAGGTCTATGACTTGCTATCTTAATAGGTAATTTAAGTTATCAGTGGTATATGACTTGCTCTCTGATATGTAAATCACTATGTCACTTAGCATATAGGTAACTCATTGTCAAATGGTAATAAGACACAAAATTTTCATGAGAGATGTCTGAAGTTCAAGTTCTAGAAAAGACTATTTTAGAAGAATTTTTCAAATTTATTTTCTGATTTTTGTGTGAATGTGTATTGTAAACATGCGGACAATAAATAAAAATATATATAGGCAACACGTTAGTGGGTGTTTTGGGAGATGATATTTTGTGTCGTTTCATCAATTGTCGATTTAGTTATTATTTTGGACTCTACAAATATAATAAATGAAAATATATTGTGTCAGTGACAATTAGGTAACTTTTTGTGACTGGATAAGCCTATGATATTTTTTACCGTAGTTTAGTAGATAAAAAGGCCTGGTTATAATTTGAAAAGGCCTAGCATGAAACAGAGCAGCAGATAATTAACCTTACTGGTCAAATTTAGATGAATAATAGACATGTAAAGGAGACTATTCGATTTTTTGGTGAACTACATCTTTCGATTGTGAGGTAAACGACATAACTGAAAAGTTCAAAGACCTGGTTAACTTATTAACGCTTCGCATCAGTTGTATTATTCATGGAAGGAGCGTGAGCTCATTGCATTATTTCGCCATTATACAGTTAACTGTTTTTTTCTTCTTCTGAAATTACCGAATAAAACGATCGTATACCAGCAAAAACAGACCCATTAGAAGTAGACGAATTTCTCATCTGTTCTGGTTTTGCATTTGGTAGAATTGATGAGCCATCTACGACAGCGTTTCCGTTCCCATGTGAGCTTAATTAGTAATGTTGTGTAACACATTGCACAGTTGTCATCGTGTCAGGTCATCGTTCAAATCTACTACTAATAAGAACTTTTCTTAGATCGGTTGAACTATCTATGGTGATTGGTGAGTGATTCATGTGCTGCTGTTAATGAATTCGTAGATATACAAAATAAGACACTTTAGTCGGAAGATGCCTTTGAAAATTCTCTAACCAGTAACCACCTAATAATAAATAAACTAGCAATGAATTAGGAAGTTTAACTGAAAAGAATACCAAATAAATTTACCACAAAATGCAACTACACTGCATTACTGCATTTCATCATTTTCCAAAAGAGCAACTTCTTGAGGAGGGAACATTTCTGTGACCCGACTACAAACAATATATCTGATAACCATGCGAATATTTATCCATATATCACTAAATCACCTGCCTTGTGCATTGACAAAATAAGAGTTTGTTATTGAAGGGCAAACTAATCAAAGGTTTCTCGATTGTTTTATTTACCAAACCAAACCAATTAACTTATCATTCGGCACTCTATCAATTCGGCAACCATACTTGTGGACATAAATTGCTTTGAAGTCTCAGGTCACAAACCAACACATGATCTCTTTCCCTTTGAATCGAACAAGAGTTGATTGAAATCAAATGACTTAGGGATGCTATTCACAAGTGCACCTATGCAACTAAGATAACCTAAATTATCATATTTCATTATAAAAGATAAGCAGCACATATATATATACAGCCTAAGAGCAACAAACAGAACAGACGGTTCAACAAAAGTTCAGAGTACCCAAAATATTAAGTCTTAACATGGCTTCTGGCATCTCGACCAGTTAGGTCATTACCACAATCCCTGCCATTCATTTGTCTTCATACATGAAGACTTACTGTACTTCGCAAACTAAGAGATAAAACAGTCTGGTCAGATACATTTGCAAGGCCTTGCATCACACGAAAGATGTCAGCTGTATCATCCACATAATATTTTGCTTTGCTAGGCTTGCGACCAACAGTACAAGCAAATACCTCTGCTTGGGGAGCAAGAGTGGGACCCGCAACAGCAGATCTGATCACTTCAAACATGTCCTCATCAGAACGGTCGTCTCCAATGCAGAGAACAAAGTCTGGTAGAAGGTTTTTTTCTTTCATCGTTGCAAGTAAGCGCTCGGCCACTAGTCCCTTGCTCACCCCCTACATAGATTAAATGAATATCCACACAACATCAACATGGCAAATAATAAATAGCACAAACAGAAAAAAGTATTTCCTGAACAAGGTAATTAATTGATACCTTACATATAATGGAAAACAATACATGATAATATGCAATACCTGAGGTTTGACCTCTACATTATTGAGGCCAGCCTTAACTGATACGGGTTCGTTAGCAAGGACACTCTCCAAATGGCTCAAGAGTTCCTTGGCCTGACAAGATCCGAAGTCAGGATCTGCATCCTCATAGCACCACACAAGAGCAGTCTCCTTATCATCTATGGTTGAACCATCAGTTGTCTCTGTGTATAGTCTCATCACAGGTTCTGCTATTTGTTTCCAGCTACAATCAGCTACTGGAACACATGTAGTCCACTCTGCATCTCTGTAAGGCCTGAAAGGGAAAGCAATCATTAATGTAGATCTACCTGCAAAAAGAGAAAAAAAGGAAGAAAGAAAGAAAAAAAGAAAAAAAGCTCAAATAGATGGAAGAAGAAATTAACCTAAAAAAGTAACCGTGCTCTGCAGCTATACCCAAATTCTCGCACGAATAGAACCACTCGCTCAAAGTTCTACGGCTCTTTGCACTCACAAGAAACACGAGATTACTCTTATCACGGCATAAGCTGTTCAATATCTCTATTGTTTTTAAACTTGGACTTTTGTCGATTGATGCGTGGGGCATCAAGGTCCCATCATAATCCAACAAAATTGCTCTCGTCTTTGCACGCCGGTATGCTGAAACAGTTATCTCTACTGAGAGCTTCCGGAAATTAGGGTCAAGTGCAACAACCCGAAACTTCAACCCAAAGCCAATACCCCAACATCGTCTCCTGCCATGATCTTTGCATGCCCTTTCCAGATCTTGCAAGAAACTGTTTGCCCAATAACCCACATCATGAGTGCTCACATATCTATAATGCTTTTCGTGCCTCAATTGTTTTTCTGACTCAGCCATCTCAAGCGCCAAGTCCATTGCATCTGCAACTGCATCGATGTTCCAAGGATTGACCCGTATAGCACCACTCAGAGATGGAGAGCAACCAATAAACTCAGACACGACCAACATACTTTTTTTGGATGCAGACTTTTTTAGGCACAAAACCCGGTCTAACTTTTTATTTCCTTCTCGAGCAATTATGTATTCGTATGGGATAAGGTTCATCCCATCTCGAACAGCTGTCACCAAGCAGCACTCAGCCACTACGTAGTATGCCATTCGTTCAAAGAATTGTAACGGTCTGTCAATAAGAATCACCGGATCGTACCCAGGTTGACCAAAGGCCTCATTAATGCGTTTGACCATAGAATAGCTCTCATTTTGCACTTCTGTCACATCCTTACCTTTTCCCCTTGCGGGGTTCGCGATCTGGACCAACACAACCCGACCCCGCCACTCTTGGTGCTGAGTCAGCAGTTGCTCGAATGCCAATAATTTCAAGCTAATGCCTTTAAAGATGTCCATATCATCTACTCCCAGCAACATGACCCGGCCTTGGTCATAGAACTGTTTGATTAACTCACCTACTTTTATCTCAGTTTCAGGCAAATCTAACACCGACCTAAGCTGACCCAAGTGAATCCCAACGGGTAAAATCTTTATGCTCACAGTACGGCCATAGTATTCTAATCCTATATAACCCCTTTTGGACTCATATGTAAGACCGAGCATGCGGCTACAACACGACAAGAAATGACGTGCATAGTCAAATGTATGAAATCCAATAAGATCTGAATTTAATAGGGAGCGTAAGATCTCTTCTCTGACTGGAAGGGTTTTATAGATCTCAGAGGAGGGAAACGGACTGTGGAGGAAGAACCCTAGCTTGACCCGGTTGAACCGCTTTCGCAAAAATGTAGGCAAAACCATTAAATGATAATCGTGGACCCAGACAAAATCATCATCTGGGTTAATCACTTCGAGTATTTTGTCAGCAAATATTTTGTTGACTGACACATATGCTTGCCATAAGCCCCGATCGAATCGGCCGCCCAAATCAGGAGATAGAGGAAGCATGTAATGGAACAACGGCCAGAGCTGTTGTTTGCAAAAGCCTAAGTAGAACCTAGCTCTAAGGTCGGGTGAGAGGAATGTGGGTACGCATTTGAAGCTGTCGAAAAGGACTTGGGACACCTCGTCCTGCTCCGAAATGGGTACTTCTTCGCAGAGGCTACCCACAAAGATAAATTCCATGTCAGCATGATTTTGGTACTTCTGAGTGTCCTTTAATTGCAAGAGAAGAGAGTCTTGGTCCCAGGAGAAGCTCAACTTCTGCGAATTTGGATCCCGGGACATGCGAATTGGGAGCTGATTGGCTACAATAATTGTCCGATCCCGGGAATAATGGGAAGAGGAAGAACAAAGTGACGCATCATCGTCATCTGATGATTCGTCGAGGCCAGGGACAAGTCCCTGTGCGGTGACAACACGGGGGATGCGGCGGGGGATACGATTGAAAGATGGGGATGGTGACTCGCCAGAGGCAAGCTCTACAAGGTTTGAATATGACCTGGATACCATAGCTTTCGTTTTCTTTCTTTTAACAGAAGAGGGAAAGAGAAGGAACTAAAGGAAATTATAGGAAATACTATCACAAATTTTCAGATAACAAGGATTTGATTTTACGATCAGTTCT
>CAXKVX010004117.1:0-25867 GCA_964058865.1 Eleocharis quinqueflora
ACTCTGATAAGAAACACTTTTCATAGAAGCATAAATACTTTGTGGTGTTTTCTTGATTGGGTACCACCCGTAAATGAAGTACACTGATTAGAAACACTTCTTATAGAATTATAAGTGTTTTGTGGTGTTTTCTTGAATAGTTATCACCCATAAATGAAGTACTTTGATTAGAAATACTTGTCATAGAAGCATAAATGCTTTGTGGTATTTTCTTGATTGGTTACTGTTGACCCCTATAACGGTGTCAATCTTAATCAGAAAAATAAGGCACAAGGAAGTAAAGATACGAGATTTCAAAGGCTTTAGTGCATAATCGGGTTAAGAATCAATCATAAATCTCCTCAGAAGCGCTGCAAAATTTCAAGAAATTTATGTGCCATTAACTGGCCAGAATTGAAATGCGTATCGCATATGCATTTTAATTGAATATGCAAACAAGGGATAAAATGATAATTCTACGTGGGCAATTAATATGGCCGTGCCCGCAGCTTATAGGGTTTATGTGCATCCATTCCAAATAAGAATTATGTAGAGGAACCCACCGCCCCATTTTATGCGCCTTGCGTTAAATACAACCTTTTCTATCGAGGCCCCACTATTCCTGTGTATTACCTCTCTCCTTATGAGACAACTGGAATGAGACTCGATGTATCGAAGCATTCATGGCAGAGGGGAGCCGCTGCACTATTGATGGCTTACTTCAGTAGATGAGCGCGGTCCAGCCGCCGAAGCCCACGGTAGTAAGCCCAACGCCTTTGGCGTATGCGCACCAGGTTCACGCAAGTGACGAAAAGGGTAACGGGTGCCTATGTCCCATCCCTAGAGCAAGGCGTGTTCTGAATCAAGCTCATTATATGCATAATTATTCCAATGAGATTGTTTTGTAATAATCAAAGGCTCCCTCTCAAATAAATAACTCCCCCTCAATTTATTTCTTATTTTGAATTCATGCACATATAATCATAAAGAATGAAGATAATAAGCATAATCAAAATAAGCAACTTGATAAGTAAGCATATCAATAAATAGTCTCGTACGAATATCAACAAGGAAACATCATGAGACTCTATTTGAAGGTCAATAGCCTTGGTTTGGTTCTAACATGCCCAATTCATAGTATGTTGTTGAGTGTTAATGACACATAATAGATTGCAAGATAAACAACGCGACAAATGATAATTAATTATCATTTCATAGCATATCTAATTTAGACACAAATGACAATTTTAAAAGGAAATTTGATTGTTATACTATTACTCGTTCAATATGACTCATCTTAAGGTTTCTCAAATATTATTGACATTTTATAGAACACAATTAAATCATTTCTTAAAGTATTTTAGGTATAACAATAGAATTAAAATTAAATTCTCAATTTGTCAATCATAGCATTTTATTAGTTGAACTCCCCCTAAGTGAGTGGCCTATGTATATTGAGAGGAAATCAAATCAAGCATTAATTTAATTTGAGTTGACTTTTAAACAATCTTTGACTTACATTAGTATTCATAATGTTGTGTTTACATTAAATTTACATGATCATGCTTCTTGTCACTTTTAACACATGTGGACTTCACATGTTTTGCATTTAACTCATGAATATGTGTTTGTCCCTTTAATATTTTTCTCAACCTTATCTTAATTTTTTTATTTAGTGTACTAGATGATTTTAAAATTGTATTTTCTTTTTCTAAGTTTGCACTTCTTCTTTAAAAAAAAAAACTCTAATTCTTTTATTTATGTTTGGATTCAACTTAACATGAATCAATTTTACCACAATTCTTTGTATTGATCAAAGTTTATATAAATATGGATGATGCATACAAATTAATCTTTCACCTTGATAATTTAATCTACTTGATTTAGAATACATTTTGTATTGCAATATTAACTCAATAGCATTATATTAACAATTCTACCATATCATTTATTTACCTCCCCCTAAATGTGTGATAATGAGTTCAATGGTGGAATTAGAATTATGCATTTTGACCCTTATACCTTGAGCTTAGGAACCCAAATAACATTTAATTTGTTGTTTGATTTTCTAAACTTGCACTCTAATGAAATATGTCCCATTTTACAACAATAGTTACAAAATGCACTTGTGAGAATGTTTTCATGTTTCCTCACAAATCGAGTTTGAAAATCTACTTTAAATCCTTAACTTGATTCTTACGTTCATATAAATAATTGAAATTAGGTTTGTTTGATTGTTGAATGACAATCCTTGGTCTTTCGTAAAATTTAGTACCGTATTAGACATGATTTTTATTTTTGACTTCGTATTTCCAACCGGTTTGTCCCTTAATATATGAATAATTTGACCATGTTGGATAGAAATACCTTTAATTTGGTTGTAATTTATTTTTGGACTTGTTGTTATTGGAAAACATATACCTAAATGAATAATTTGGTGCATTTCTTACCTTTTAGTATTTTGCATTTATGTCTTTATGAATTTGTACTTGTTTGCCTTTCTCTTTAACATATTGGGGAGGGGGGTGTTTGATGTTGAAGAAATTGAATTTTTCTTATATCCAAGACCCGATTTGTCATAAGACTTTTGTCCCTCATACATTTTACTCAAATCAAACCTAGTTTTATTATTCAATGAATTAGAGATTATAATGTTTTGTTTTCTTCTTCTAAAGTATCCACCTTTTCTTTTAATAATCAAATTTCATCTATTTGTGTTTGATACTTCTTTTCTAATTCATCAAATTTTTGTAGTTTAGCTCGTAGTCTTTCAATTTCAATTCAAGTTCACAAAGTTTACATTTTAATCCCTCACAATGATTTCTTCTATGACAACAATCACTCAGCAACTCCTCAATTGTATTTTCGATTTCATTTATTGGTGATATGGAAGGTGCATTTTCTCTACAATGTAAATTTGAGATTAGATATACCTCACTAGCTTGGCTAGTGGAAGTAGAGCATTCCATGAGTTCACCTTGTTCAACCACCTTCCTCTTTGACCATGCTATGTCACTAGTTGAGCACTTTGGTTCACCTTTCATGTCTTTTGTGTGATATGTCTCTTGTGAAGCCTTCACGACTATCTCATTGGTGGTGTTTATGTTTTCTTCTTCGATAACTTGTGATTTGCCTTTTTCTCCTTCTTTACTACAAAATTCTACATACAAATCAATATTTGTCAGCTTGGTTCTTTAAGATATGGTATCAATATCATACCAATTTACAAGAGCATTCCATATTTCAAAAGCATTGTCAAGTTCATCAATTGTTTCAATTATGAATTCATCGACAAAATGGAGTAGTGCATTTGATGGCATAGTAATTATCGCCCTTATTCTTTTTGGAACTTACGGTCAAGTTGGTAGTTCCTTTTTCATAAATTGATACATATCATTTTTCTATCACATGCAAAACCTCAATTGCTTTGAAATAAATTTCCATTGACATTCTTCATGATGAAAAAGTATAATATTTTTGGCCAAATATTAGAGGTTCCTCTATACGACTTGGAAAAACCATGTCGGACCTTTACTTGTAACTAAGTAAATTCTCAATTAGCAAGTTCAACTTGCTCTGATACCACTTGTTGAACCTAGGCAGCCTAGGTTATGACCAATTTTCGGTTTATGACAACTACAAGGAATTTGCAAATCTTCACAACCTCAATTTCTAATGGCAATTGCTAAATAGAACAATACAATCAATTGATATACTTCTCTAACAAGAATTTGCAATAATTAAATTTAGAGACCTTAATACCAATTTGGTTTAAATAAATTCCAATTGCGGAAGCGTATTTAATTAGAGCAATTCAAGCAATTCAATTCTTCTCAATCAATTGTATTAGCAAGTAAAGTAAATAGAGAAGAGATGATAAATTGCAAACAAAGCAATCATGCACAAGAGACACCGACATGTTAACGAAGTTCGGCTATTGACGAGCCGAAGTCTCCGAGACTTTCGACCCCCGACGCAGTAACAAGGTCGAGTCGTTTCCACTAATCAACAAGAATATCTGCTACAAGCTTGAATTTGGTCTATTTACACACAAAGGTAGAGAACCAAGCCAAAAGATGCAGAAATGCTAAAGAGAAATATAAGAGAATGATCTCCTAATCACACTCAAGAAATTTGACTAATTTAGAGTTGATGAACATGAGAGATTTAGAGCAAGATGTAAGCTTTTTAATGGAGGAAAATGGTTGCTATATGATTTAGAATAATAGGTCAAGTCATTAGAAGAGGAGGCATCCCTTCCATATTTATATTGGGCAGGTTTAGGGTTTGAAAACGCAACAATTTTCCCGAACCGCCACACGATGATTGTCAACCGTCATTGACGGTTGAGGTTTCAGTTCAAAAATGAGTCAAAACACTTTGTTTCAGAATCAACCGTCACACGATGGTTGTCAACCGTCGCTGACGGTTGAGGTTTCAGTTCAAAAACGAGTCAAAACACTTTGTTCCAGAATCAACTGCACCAATGGTTCCCAACCATCACCGACGGTTCCCAACCATCATACGATGGTTTTTCTTGGAAATTTGGGCAGAAAATGACTTCTGAACCGTCACTAACGGTTGCCAACCGTCACCGACGGTTTGTGCTGTTCGCATAATCTTCGATTCTTGAAACAACCATAATTTTTTATATGTAGCTCCGATTGAGGTCGTTTTCAAAGCGTTGGAAAGGTCGTGATGAACTCTACACTTGTTCTTAACACATCACTTGAAATTTCTAATATTTTTCTTCTCAAATTTTACATTCAAGTTCTAATACGATCTTGATGCTTGTTCATGAAATATGCTTGCTCCTATTTTGCATCTCCAAGTTTGCTATAACATCCCTACAAATTTTACATTCAAGTCCTAAATCTAGTAGTGTGGTGCATATGTATTTTTATTTTTAGATTAAATTTGACAAAATTGACTTTATAAAACAATATGAATTTCTTTGTCGCAAAGGAAAAATGTTAAAATAGAAAACTGAAAACGGATTGGATATATACATAATGTTGTTTCAGTGTAGTCAGAATGGCTTAAAGTTGTTTAATTCGGATAAAATGTGAACTGCTCGTGCTATTGTATGTTCTGATATATATATGTTGAAACGGATTGGGGTTGGGAAGGAAAGAGGGGTTAGTACTTGGTAGGCAGGCAGTTCAAATCCATTTAACAATCGGAAAGCGACATTAATTAATCTTGTAAATGTGAGCTGAAAGGAAGCTGTGTAGCTGGTTCGTCAAAGTTAATACTCAATTAATTATGTGTCATACATATATATATACAGATGGAGCGATCTGCCGATCCAGAGGACTTTATGTGAAATCCAAGTAAGAAAGAGTAATGTGCATGCAGAGATTAATTATTAGTTAATTAATTCTACCAACAACAACAAAGAAAACCCTTGTACTTGAAGGCTGAGCCACCTACAACTAAAAACGACCCAGGAGCTAAAACCCCAACTCGAACAAGAACAATTGCCTTCCAATGCCATAATATATATGCCACATGCACCCTCTCCCCCTCTATAATACCGTACCGATCCATCTATCCATCCATCACCGGTTGGTTTTTGTGTATCATTTATACAAATATACTGATATATAGATACATATATTCCTGTTCGTTAGAAGATGGTGGAAATTAGTTGCCTTCGAGCCACGGTGTTGGTGCTCTGCATTCTTCCAGTGCTGGTCGATGCACGAATTCGTCGTTACAAGTTCAATGTAAGGAGCACTTAATTAACCTAGTTTAATTTTCTCTTTATTAACAGGAAAAAAAAAACATATCGTTCATATGTTGCTAGCTAGTATTCTTTACAGTTTCTTTGTTGTTGTTCAACAACATAAATACATAATATATATATTGACCATTTCTGAAACGTCTCCTTGTATTAAGAATTAATGAATTTTGTCTAGACAAAACATTTATATGGTCTGCACAAAATAGCAAAATGGCGGCAGTAGTTAATTTACTACTTTTAATTTGTCCTTCTTTATAGTTGCCTTGTTTATGACGGCCAATTAGCTAGGTAACCAATTCTCCATGTTTCACGTTTGGTTTACACTAGATGAGTTCTGAAACGTATGCGCATATATATATAGGTTGTGTCAACGAATGTGACCATGCTATGCTCGACAAAGCCGATTGTGACAGTTAATGGGCAGTTCCCTGGTCCGACTCTCTATGCAAGAGAAGGAGATACTGTTCTGGTCAAGGTGGTCAACCATGTTAACTACAATGTAACCATCCACTGGTATGTTCAGTTGTCTTCATCATTTTCCTTAATTTAGCATAAATAAAATACACTCATAGTTTGTCATTAGTTTAATCAAAAAACATAATGCACCACCTGATATAGAATCCTTGTATAAAATATATAGAACTTGATGCTTTATAAAGTATTTCAGCAGAACTCTGTGTGTGTGTATATATATATGATAAACAGTAAGAACTACATTGATTAGTGTATCAGTTATAGCACTTGTTAATATTAATCAAGTACTTAATATGCTCTTAATTTGTGTGATTGCTTTCTTCTTAAAAAAATTGTATAGGCATGGTGTGAGACAGCTGAGGACATGCTGGAATGACGGTCCGGCATACATCACTCAGTGCCCAATTCCACCGCGACAGAGTTTTGTATACAACTTCACATTAACCGGGCAGCGTGGCACACTCCTCTGGCATGCACACATACTGTGGCTACGTGCGACTGTGCATGGTGCAATTGTTATTCTGCCCAAGCTCGGCGTTCCATATCCTTTTCCTAAACCCGACAAGGAAGAGATTGTGATCCTAGGTGAGATCATTCAGGATTATTTATGTGCTGCATGCATTTATGTTCATTTTAAATATGTATTCACATAATTGTTTGTTCTTAATTAAATAAAAAAACATAGGGCAATGGTGGAAGTCAGACGTGGAGGCAATGGTCGACCAGTCAATGAAGCTTGGTGTTCCGCCCAATAACTCAGATTCACACACCATCAATGGTCACACCGGCCCCCTCGCAACCTGTCGTTCCTTGCAAGGTCGATCATATGATAAAATATACATCCTTTTGACAAACACATGCCTGCGTGTGCACATGCACCACTTTTAATTATGTGTGACAACATTGTAAACCTATATACAGGGGGTGCATATGGGTACAGGTTGCAAGTGGAGAGCGGGAAGACGTACCTGCTGCGCATAATCAACGCTGCACTCAACGAGGATCTGTTCATGAAGGTGGCAGGACACCAGTTGACGATCGTGGAGGTCGATGCCATGTACACTAAGCCCTTCAAGACGGACACAATCCTCATTGCTCCTGGCCAGACCACCAATGCGCTGCTCACTGCAGACAAACACACGGGCACATATCTCATTACAGTTTCCCCCTTCATGGACGTCCCCATCCCGGTCGACAACACGACCGCCATCGCCACCATGCACTACAACAACTCCCTCGGCGCCACCGCCCTGACCACCATCAAGCCTCCCCCGCTGAATGCCACCTCAATTGCCACCTCCTTCCTGGACTCCCTCCGCAGCCTCAACTCCGAACAGTACCCTGCGCTTGTCCCACAAACTGTCGACCACTCACTTTTCTTCACGATAGGTGTTGGTGTCAACCCATGCCCTTCCTGTATCAACGGAAGCCGCGTTGTTGGCACCATAAACAACGTCAGCTTCGTCATGCCCACGGTCTCACTGCTGCAGGCGCATTACTACAACATCAGTGGTGTCTACACGGCCGACTTCCCTGGCAAACCGCGCTTTTCATACAACTACACTGGCCCCGGCCCGAAGAACTTACAGACTATGAACGGCACCAGGCTGTACCGGTTGCCTTACAACTCTTCGGTGCAGATCATTCTACAAGACACTGGAGTCATATCACCAGAGAGCCACCCGATACATCTGCACGGCTTCAACTTCTTTGCAGTGGGCAAGGGGCTTGGCAACTATAACCCTGCATCTGACCCGGCAAAGTTCAATTTGGTTGACCCGGTAGAGAGAAATACAATGAGTGTACCAACCGGTGGATGGGTGGCCATACGGTTCAGAGCTGACAACCCAGGTATGTGCTACCTAGTTAATAGTTAACACTTCAACGCTATCTCATTTTGATCATAATTCTTTGAGATGACTTTGAGAATTTCACATACACATGAGTGCAGGTGTGTGGTTTATGCATTGTCATTTTGAGGTGCACACGACATGGGGCCTGAAGATGGCATTCATTGTGGAAAATGGCAAAGGTGCCGACGAGTCCATCCTACCTCCCCCCATTGACCTGCCCAAGTGTTAAACACGACTCCAATTAGAATTGACCAAATTTGATTTTTAATCTGGCAATAATGTACTATAAAAATTTGAAGAAGAGCTAGTGGACCAAAAGGGGAGAGAAAAAAAAGGTGATCAGCTATGTTCTGGTTACATGGGATGTTTTTATCTTGATTTTTTTATTTTCTTTTTCTTTTAATTTTTGGAAGATGGAATTTGTGTTACATGACATCTTATGGGCATTCTCTCTTTTGCTCTTTTTTTCTTGTATAATAGAATTAATTGTGAATGGTACGTAATAATTTAAATTCATTGTGTTACAATTTGCCAAAGAGAGTAGATACAAAGTGATTTGTTTTTTTTAATAAATTTTTAGTATGAAAAAATATTGTTGCACAAGAAGAATGAAATTCTTTGACGTTGTGGTGTTAGTGGACAACTTTTGAAGCAATGGCGATGGAGATCAATCAGATTTTTTTTTTTTTTTTGTGGGGGGAGGGGGGGGCGGCTAACAGAGAATCCATCAGTCCCTTATCACTAGAGGTGGCAAATCGGACGGGTCGGGCGGGTTCGGGTTCGGGTTCGGGTCGGGCGAGTCGGCTCAGTTTGACTTCAAAAGATTATCGGGTCACGGGTCTGATCAGGTCGGGTCGGGTCGGGTCTCGGGTCATCATGCATTGATATTTGTCGGGTTTCGGGTCTTTCGGGTTCGAGTCGGGTCGGATTTCAATTATCTAGTTTCGGGTATTTTTCGGGTATTTTTCGGGTTTCGGGTCTTTCGGGTTCGGATCGAGTCGGGTTTCAATTATCTCGTTTCGGGTATTTTCGGGTTTCGGGTCGGGTGAGTCGGGTCAGTTTGTCTTCAAAAGATTATCGGGTCACGGGTCTGATCAGGTCGGGCCGGTTGGGTCTCGGGTAATCATGCGTTGATATTTGTCATGCGTCATGCGGCTTACGTCATGCGTCATTGGCGCAACGGCGGAGAGACGTCATGCAGCGTGCAGTGTAGTAGTGGTGTCATGCAGATTGTAGGAGCGGTGCAGCGTCACACGACTTGCAGCGGCGGAGTTCATTTTAGTCAAGACATGTACAAGTACAATATTAATTGATAGGTTGATATCAGTTTGATAAAGCCAAATATTCAAACCAGAGTTTATTCAAATATTCGGATCGGCGGGTAATGTGATCTCGGGTCATTTCGGGTTTCGGGTCATGTCGGTCCGGGTCGGGTCGGGTACCGGGTCATCTGATCTCGGGTCTTTTCGGGTTTCGGGTCATATCAAATCAGGTCGGGTCGGGTATCGAGTCATCTGCTGCCGGGTCTTTTCGGGTTTCGGGTCATATCAAATCAGGTCGGGTCGGGTATCGGGTCATCCGCTGTCGGGTCTTTTCGGGTTTCGGGTCATATCAAATCAAGTCGGATCAGGTATCGGGTTATCTATTGTCGGGTCATTTTCGGATTTCGGGTCATATCGTGCTACTCCGAGTCGGACGGGTTTGTCGGGTCGGGTCGGGTTCTGCCACCTCTACTTATCACTCTGGCCAAATCCATCTTTCACCAAACTTGTTGGCGAACAAAGCTATTGAAGATGCTCAATTGTGGATGCATCACTGCTGACACAAATGTGTATTGTAAAAAAGGGGAGGGATAGACAACTAGGATGGATCCCGCTGTCCCATTTCGACAACGGGAGGCGTTTTATCTGATGTAACTAAGACTGTACATTAATGCAACACTCAGTAGCTGCTACCAAGCTTTCAAAAAAAAAATCTAACATTTACATATGAGGGCACCGGAATGAGATCTTCTAACGCGCAGTAAAAACACTGTGCGTGCTGCGCAGCAAATTTCAAATTTTGATTTGCATCGAAATTCGTGCAAGCTAAACTTTATAATATCAGACCCCTTGAATCAAATTTGAACCGTCCGTAGCTATTGCACGGTAGAAGAACAGCTTCCTGAGGGCACCTAGCTTGGAGTTGAAAGGCAATAATTATTCACAGCCAACCCTCTTTGAAATAGCAAAGTTTTTGACAATGAAAACGAAATGTACCTACAACTTAACAGCACTAGAAATAGCGGGTTTCCCATGGTTAGGTTCTCAAATTTAAATTACTTTCTTTATAAAATGTCATGTATCAGCTCTCACCTGTAGCATTTACAAGCCTGAAATCAGGAGGGGAGCATCAAATTGAAACACTTCGTTGCAGTTTTATTAAAGTGATATTGAATAGAAATTAAGGGGGGCAGAAAGAAAAGAAGAGAAAAAAAAGGACAAGCTATCTAGGATGGGATGTTGACGGGTGCCTTGGATTAAAAGCAAATAAATGGGTCAGCCATCCCTGTGCCGTCATCTCCTGTTGCACCAAATTGTGATAGCTGCTAATGAGAAGTTCCTTAATTAGATATCAAGGGGCATCCTACACGGCTACACCTCCATACCTGGTTTGATTCTCATTGATATTAATAATTAACAATATGCATGTTGTGATTATGATGGACAAGTTAGATGGTAACAAATTAATACATAGAAATGATCTTTATGAGGGAATTTTGTTACTCGGACCAAGCAGGAAAGCAACCTTTGTTTTTGAGATAGGGATGAGGGGTCCCATGCATCACAGAAACATTTTTCTTTCACTGATAAGTGGTATGTTGCTTGTCATGGTAAAAGATGAATAAAGAAATTAGAAGAGGATAAGGATGTGTTGCTTATTATGCATATTTTGGAAGGAATAGGCAGGGACGGACAGCCTGCAATTGAAAGAGATGCGCTGCTCTCCTCTCCTCTCCTCTCCTCTCCTTTTTGCTTGATGGATATGGACCTTCAGTTTTAATTTGAATTTCAATTTGAGAGAGGCATGTGTCTGAGGCTGGCCCTACCTAATCCTCCAACAAACCACCAATAATTAATTAGATCAACAAAAATAAAAAAATTCAAATTTACTTCACAAAGTTTAGATCACATTCACATTAAATACAACTATTGCATTTGCACCAAAACTAATCAATAACAAGCCTGAAATAAAACAAGATGCCAGCATACATATAATATCTAATTCTTATAGATACATACTTACAGGCCTGCAAACGGAAGAAAGAAAGAGGAAAGGAACAAAAGGTGAACCCTAGATTCGATGAAATCGGTAACTTCCTCCTCTTTCCTGATTGAATTGATACAATTCATTTGATTCTTGAATTTTTGAAGATTTCTTGCCTTAATTCATTCCATGTGGTTTGATTCCTTTTATAATGATGTTCTGATCAGAAAATGGCGATTGAAAGAAAGAAAAGAAAGACGAGACAGAAACAGATAGAGAGTAAGGAAGAAAGAAAGAGGGGATTGAGCAAGTGGTACCAGTATTTGTTTTTTTTTTAATTAAGTAATTCCAATTCATATTCTCTGGTTTTTGTTCACGGCAGACTTTCATGATTTTCCAATTCATGTTCTCTGGTTTTTTGTTAATGGTTGATTTGTTATTTTGTTCAAACTTTAAATGATCAAAATTTTGATCGTTGAAATCGTTTTGATCATCCTTTGAAACAAAACAATCGGTGCAACATAAAATAGTTGCGTTTGCTTCAGGAAACGAAAACGAAAAAAAAAATATTCACCGTTCAAAACATTAAACGGAAACGCAACTTGCTTTTTTCGTTGCGTTGTCCACGTTAGACACGCTGACATACTTATCCAATATTGATCTGCGTGTACACTGTACTAACTGTAGAAATGAGTTGTTGTGCTAAGAAGGAAATATCCTCCGAATTGGTTAAAATCGTGTAATTGATTGATTGCAATCATATTGTAATATAGAATCATTTTCTGTTGATAAGTACTTTAGGAAAGACTAGTAATCATATCCGTGTCAAGTAACGAAAGACATTATGAATGAAAAATAATCATTTTTGCGTGTATCACATTTTTATAAATTATTCGACGCATATTCAATTTTATCAATTAGTTGTATAAAAAATAAATGCTTGGAGAAGTGTTTTTATAATTTTTCACACGTATTTATCTTTCAACTACATAACAATATAACATATACATGCACTGCACAATAAATTTATTTGGACAATGATTTTCTAGGTATCACCGATGTGTTCTCAACATATATAAATATAAGAAAGAAACTGATCCAGACAACTTATGAAATAACAAACAAGTAAAATTCCAAAAAACAAATAAAGCGTCACAATCAGAATTATCACATGAGCTTAATTATTTAGTCTGCTTCAAAGATATTAACATAAGAATAACTAAAGAGAAAAATGCTAGAGGGACATCTGCTAAAAAATGGAACAATTCATAAGAAATAGAGCATGTTACACTTTACCAGCATCAGTCATCTTGTAGAACCTCCTGGTACACTACATTGGACGTGTAAACTCCTGGTTGTGTTACTTTACTAACAGGCCTTATCAAAACTTTTGTATTCCTACGAGATTTCCCTCTTGATAACGCCACGTATAGGTGTCCTTGCGAGAATACTGATTCATGTAGATAGACGCAAACATGCGAAATCATTTGTCCTTAAGCTTTATTTATCGTCATTGCAAAGCTAAGACGGATCGAGAACTGCTTTCTCTTCATCTTGAATGGGAACATATCATTGTCCGATTGACAGAGTGAAATCCTAGGCAAAAACACTTTTTTCCAGCATGTTCACCAACCGCTATTTTTGCGTCTATCACAATTCTTTGGAATGCTCTACAAACCAATCCGGTATCATTGCATAGTCCATTCGCAGGATCGATGTCGCGCAAAAGTATGATCTGGCATCCTAGTTTCAACTTCAATAAATGAGGCGGTAGGCCATCCTGCATCAAAGAGTTCAAGAATTATGTTGGATAGTTGCTATTGTAGGCATCCTCAGTAGAGTCAAAACTGTAGTATATGTGTTCCTCTCTGGGGAACCTATCGATCATCTTGTTATTAATATCATCAACATACTCATTTTTTGTTGACAATACCGCCGTGGATGTATTCTGATGATCTTGCCTGCATGAATAAAAAAAATCATGAAAGCAGAGCCACGTAATATCTATTTTTGTCACCGAAAAATGTATATTTAAAAAAACACTCACAATATGAAGAGATGGATACATTGCATCGATTAGCTTCTCCATTGACACGACAAACAAGATAGTCCCATCAGGCACCAGCAGTATTGGGACTTGACAAAGGGCTGCTTGTCCATGGAGCAATGATCCGGAGGAGTGATTGGAAGGGGCAACTGAAAGGTTAGAGGATTAAATGGAGAGAAATCAGGAGGCAAGCCTACAGCGAGGCCCACAGTAGCACCTGAGGACGGCGATGATGGTGTGGCAGAGGGAGAGTTAAGGGAAGCAATGGGATGGCAAACGGGCTTACATGGTGCTCCTTGAGATTGACACCTTCTTTAGATGATGATGATGGCTTAGAAGGCACATTGGTAGACGTGGAGGTGAATATGGAGGCAGAAGAGGAAGAAGTAGTGACAGAGAGAGCAGATTCTGAGTGGATTGATTGCTCAACTGCAACAGCGGGGTTCTGAGAAGGCAGGCTTGAATTTAAGTGCCTAGTGAATCGAGACGCGAGGTCGAGATTCTTGTCAGGTCTGACAGCGTGGGCCTCCTTGTCAATATATCTTTCATCTAAACATGTACATGTATGGTGTATGCAATTAATTAATTTTGCACAAAAAGTAAGCAGATAATTAATTTTGCACAACAAGTAAGCAGAAATTTCGAAAGAACAAGGACGAAGGAAGGAAGGAAGGTACCTTGTTGAGGAGGTGCAGGCCATGGGATACGGATTTCTCAGATAACCAGTAATAGAAGACCTGAGACTCTAAGAGCTTGACAAGGAAAGAGCTTCCAGATGCATCTGTAGCGATCTCTTCAACAAAAGGCTCCTGATCCTGGAACTGATTGAACATAGTTGCTGGGTGCGGCCGTCATCTCCAACCGAGAGGGCGATGTCATGTTAATGCTTAATCGGCCTCTGCAAGTAGATGCAAATGCAGATGCAGATGCAATTGTAATTGCAATTGAACACTACTTAATTTTGATGCTAGAGAGAGTTTGAATTTGAATAAAAAGAGCAATCATAGAGAATAAAAATAGCGAACATATACCGACGCTACCTTGAAGGAATGGGGCAGAGCAGGGTGTCGAGGCGATTGACGATGCCGATGCTAAGGGCGACGAGAGGGACGCAGAGGCAGCAGAGCAGCACTGCCATTTCTGAGAAGGATACTATATTATTTACACTATTGTTGTTGATATGGCTCTAGATCTAGATCTGAATCTGGAATGAGGGGGAGCACTCATCCGCTCGGCATGCCCCCATCGCATAAGGAAGAGGATAACAAGAGGACAAGGAGGAGGAGTGCTCAATCTCATGCTCCGACGCTTCCGATTGCTCCAATCTCTCCACCTCTGACGATCGCTTTTCCTTCGCACTGCTTCTTCTCGAACAATCCCTATCCCTATCCCTATCCATCTTCTTCTTCTTCAGATTAAGGTTTTTAGAAATGATACCTAGATTCTAATCCCAAATCCCAAATACCCCGATAAGACGGATAGATATCCCAAATCTCATCTCTCGTCTCTCATCTCTCATCTCTCAAATTAGAAACAATACAATACAATCAACGCAATTAATGATGGTCCATAGCGACGCACGCCCCCAGATTGGCGGAGATCAGTATTCTGCTTATCTTAATTCTGACCGTTCAATTAAAGATCAACGCTCATCGATATGAATCGGGGGAGAGCGTTGATCTTTAACCTGACGATTCCAATTAAAAATATGCACTTTACGTATTGATTTTGATATGCAGAGGATATCCCCCTCTTCTCTTCTCCCTAATTTAATTTGATTTAAATATTTTTCAGTTGTTTTAGAAAATGTCATTTTCTAAGTGCAACGTCAAAAAATATTAAAACATAACAAAATTCTCTAAAAATTACGGATTTTGATTTCGTACAATATTTTGATATGAAAAAATTTATTGAGCAAATTAAATTTTAATTTATTGAGCTAATTATATATGCATAGGACGGAAAAAGGTGTAAATACATATTTTAATAGCCTTCCTCATATATATATATATATATATATATATATATATATATATATATATATATATATATATATATATATATATATATATATATATATAAGCACAGTGCTCTACCGTGCTTATTACCATATCTCGAATTTTAAATGCAAATGATGTTGGGATTTCATGTGTAAGTTCAAGAGGACAAAAATTAAAATTTTTGCCTCTATTTAACTCAATACACAAAGGATCTTATTTATATAACAATTGCAAGCAATATTACACTATGACATTTAATCGAACACCTCTTGTGCATCAACAAAACAGAAAATAACACATTTATTTCTTGCACAAGAGTGGATAAAAGTTTATACCTAAAGAGATTGTCAAATCTCTTTGTAGAGAGGAGTCGATTCCTCTTCTAGGTCTCTTGGAAACCGTCGTCTTCCTTCTTCGGCCATGGAAGTATCCTTGTCTCTTGGTTCACCTTGAACCTAAACAACAACCTAAAACATCCTTAGATAGATGGATGTAGAGGTTAGAGCTTAGATCCAACCACCTAGATCTTCAATCTTCAATGAACAAGCTATTTCATTTGGTGGCTAAACCTTGCAAGAGAAGGGAAAGAAGAACAATGGAGTTTTTCTTTCTACACATAAGAGAGGGGAAATAAGGGTTACTATTCACGAATTACTATTCATCCCATTGTAGCAAGAGAGAGAAAAAAGTCATTTTTCATCTCAAACATACCCCTTTATATAGCCAAGCCCTAGGGCAACACTTGTGTTAATTATTTACACAAATGGCTATGACTACTCTCTTGTTATTTCCTAATCATATTTTGCAAGGATTTAATTTATGAGTAAATAATATTACTATATTATTCTAATATGAATTAATTTATTATTCTTATAATGCTCTCAAACATTATACAAATAATATTCATATATATTCTCATAAATTTATTTTATCATCTAAACATGTCATTTTACATGACATATTACTTTAACATTTTATCACATGCATTTTAACTCATACATCGTGAGATTAAATACATCATTCAAAATGTAAAATACTTGTTGTTTCTTCAGTTGGTGTGACCTTACAGATGATCTACGTCATCTCGGGATATAATATAAAATACTTTATATTATGGACTATAAGAGGTTCTATCACTACATTATAGTCTCCCAAACGACATAGTCGTTACGTGCTTGATCCACTTAATTTGTGTCTATCCTTGTCTCATGATATTTTAAATAATATGCAAAATAGGATCGTGTCATTTTTGCATTATATTATTTTCTTGGTCTCTCAAGTGAATTATAAGTATAACTACATCAATTATATTGCATGCAATACAATTTCACTTTGCCAAGGGGTCCAATAATATCATAACTCAAATAATTGAGGGACAATAATAATGTTGACATATAAATTTCTCCCACACAAGTTGTACATAACGAATTACTATATCATTCCAATCATTTGAATGGACTTTAATAGTAATCACATTATATATTTCTCATGTGAAAAACCTACATGTCTCATATATAAGATTCAAAGACACATTGGAAACATTAATGACACAAAACCAATCCATATAATGCTCCATCTAGTTAGGTCATGTTCAGTATATAAAGAATCACTATTTTATATACTCATGTCATTGAATGATAAGCGCTTATCAATATTTATAGAACTACAATGTACTTTCAATTGACATGACAATCTTCATGGTAAATAATGTTCCCTTTAATTACCACGATTGTGAGCATATTTAGGATTATATGTTTTCATCTAAAGAGTTCTATGGTTCAAGACCATGAGCATCTTCTTGAACGCTTCTAAAAAGATATAACATATCAATCTCAAGGAACATAAATGTATAATAACATTTAAAATCATAAACAATTCATAAGTTCGTTATCAAAAAGATAACTTTCAAAACACAACCTTCAAATGAATGATCTGAACCATTGAAATGTTGTCCATAATAAAATATACTTGGAAACCAAAACTTTTATTTTATAATTTCTTTACTATTTTTAAAATTGAGTAATATGACGAATTATAGACTTCCAAATTTAACTGATTTTCTACCCATCCGATAAATAGTAAAAAAATGAAAATTTTGGTTTTCGTGTAGATTTTAGTATGGAAAACATTTTCAACGGTTTGGATCGATCATTTGCTTTTTGAAATTCGAAATATGATCATAAGAACGATAGAACTTCGTGCTTATATAAGTATCATAGCCTAACTCTCTCTCTTTCTCTCTCTTTATGTATATATATATACTAGTAATCGTGCCCGAGCACAGCCACGAGGGAAAATAGCGTTCACAAAAACACGATTGAACATTATTTATCAGCTCTAAGTTATATTTGTTATTGGCAAAATAATATTTTCTATCAGTTATTTGAATTATAATTTTCATATTATAATGTAAATATCTCTCCTATCAAGAAGGCCCAACATATGAAGGGAAATCATATCCAAAGTCCAGAATTTGTGCACGGGTAAAAGAAATGCACAACAAAAGTTAAAAAAATCCAACCCACAGCTCCAGTCCAAAAGCTTATGTATGCGAGTTGAGAATGTACACGAAAAAAAGGTAAAAATTTGGCCCTGAGGGGAATCAAACCCAGATAGCTGGATACAGCTTACTCACGTGACATTCATCAACCAAAATATATTTATCCCTTTTAAACAGCACATTGCTAAAATAAAAATGGACCAGAGATAAAAAAGTTGGGGCTGAAGGGAATCGAACCCCCGCCCTTCCTGCCACGCTAAAATTAAAATGCACCACATTTCAAAATTTGGTCTGAGGGGAATTGAACCGCAGTCTTTTGGTAACAGAAAGCTCAAACGCACCTCTCACAAACTCGCTGGATACAACATACTCACGTGACATTCATCCACCAAAATATATTATCCCTGTTAAACAGCACATTGCTAATAAATTTGGGTCTGAGGGGAATCAAACCCTTTTTCTAGTTGAGAAGTTTGCATCAGATTATTTTCGATTGCTTTTAGCGGATTTTTCGGCATTTGATCTCGCTTGATAAGGTTGTTGAAGCTCTCTCTAACGACTACTTACGCGTCTTGTGCGTCTTAGCAGTTTAGCATGGGGGAACGCACAAACATAGCTACATGATACATGATACTTGGTACTTAGCCAAATTTGAGAAGGTAAACACATACATTTTCTAGTTGCCAAGTTTGCATCAGATTATTTCCGATTGCTTTGAGCGGATTTTTCGGTATTTGTTCTCGCTTGATAAGGTTGTTAAAGCTCTCTCTAACGATTGCTTACGCGTCTTGTGCGTCTTTGCAGTTTAGCCTGGAGGAACCCACAAACATAGCTACATGATACATGATACTTGGTACTTAGCCAAATTTGAGAAGGTAAACACATACATTATCTGGTTGCGAAGTTTGCATCAGATTATTTCTGATTTCTTTGAGCGGATTGTCCGACATTTGATCTCACTATAAGGCTATTGAAGCTCTCTCTAACGATTTCTTACGCCTCTTGTGCGTCTTAGCAGTTTAGCGTGGGAGAACGCACAAACATAGCAACACGACACATGATACTTGAGCTTGACACATGGTGCATGACGCATGGTGCATAACGCATGACGCATGGTGCATGACGTTGTAACGGTTTCCCAAGGAGAAGAGGTCAAGAATTCTTTGCAGAGAAGGTTTTTAACAGAAAGTGGCGTTACTATAAAGCAACCATACCTGTCACAACGGGTTACCAACACGTCATAGCGAGTTCCTCACCCGTCACAAGGGTTCCTGAAGAAATGGGCCCAAAAGTCAGTCAGAGACGCATACAAGGGCATTTCTGGAAAGGTGCATACCCATCATAACATGTTCCATAACATGTTGGTTAATTCATGTAGCGGAACTAACCCTAATTCAAGATTTCAAGTCTTTAAGAAGTGTTATGCCTATATAAACTTAGTACCAGCATCCCAGCAGTACTAACAGAGAATTCCCCAAGTTTACAAACACACTTGGAGCACCTGAAAGAGCACTGAAGCCTTCTTCTTCAAGCATCCACATCTGAGATAGTGTTTAAGATAGCTAACTATTGTCTAATTGTCGATTCATGATAACTCTTGTTTATATTTTGGTTTGGTGATCTATCTTGTGTTGTCAGGTAGATCATTCTTGTCTTGGGTTGTGTTTTCAATCAAGACTGTTATTTTGCAAGCTTGGTGTTGCCCCTTGTAAAGGTTTGGAGCCTTTTTGATAGGCTCCCTTTTTGTAATGTGCGGTGCTAGAGCGGTTTTTAGATCCAAGGGTCTATGGAGTAGGCCTAATCTGTTTTGTAGGTCGAACCATGTTATATCGTGTGTCTCTTTGCTCTCTTACTGTTACTCTTTTCTAGCTTTGCTTTCCTTACTTGAATTGCACCAAACTTTGAATTGCTAGGTGATTAAGATCCAAAAGTAGAAATTGTTATTACCAAGAAATGCTTCCACATCATATTCTTGCTATACTTTAGAAATGACAATTGGTATCAGAGCTAAAGGTTCATACCTAGCAAAGTTTGACCAAAATTAGTCCTGAGACAAGTATAGTTTAACTCAAAGCTTGGGCAAATTGGTGTAGATCTCAATTCTTGAATGAAATCAATGCCAACATACTTAAGAGGAAATGATCGCTTATACACACTTGACAAAGAGACTTTTATTGCCACTAAAGATTCTCCAACTAGGACATTGGATAATAGTTATGCTTCATATTTCTTGTTGAATTTTGTAGAAGAGTCAATTGTAGAAATTATTGCTGATTCAAATCTTGCATATGAAATATGGTATATTCTTGATAATGTCTTTATTGTTGACAATAGCTCTAACAATCTTAATTCAAGTAGTATCTTACAAGGAGAAGAAACTACAATCACTTTGAAGATGGAAATAGGCACAGGTGGAGAGGAGAAATTCAATGAAGAAGAAGGAATGAAGGATGCGGTGACAAAGATCTTCACAATGATCAATGAGAAGTTCATCAAAGAGAGAGGAAACATATCCTCTACCTCCTACAACTAACAAGGAGTGATATGTCTAAACTCAAGTAATGTAGCATGTGAGTCAATTACCAAAAATAGTAAACCTTTATATGATGAACAAACATCTTATAGTGAATATCAGTTGGGTGTTCTATATAATAAAGCTAGAATTTGTTTAGATAAGAAGGATGAAGAAATAAAGGTGGAAGAAAATTTGGGAGTTGGAGTCAAATTTGAGCCATCTTGAACCTCAATATGTAGAACAAATTGTTTCAAAAGTAAAACCTTTGAATGATGAAATTAGTGATCCAAAGAAAAAGAACCAAAAAGGGATAAAGACTAGGTCTAAGAAACACAACTATGCCTTCAAATATTATAAAATACCACTTTCAACAAACACTCCAAACATAGAGATATTGGAAACTTGGCTACAAGAACCATTGTTAAGAAAATTCAAGCCCTAATACATATGTATGACATTGAAATAGTCATATTATAAGAAATCTAGGATTGAACCATTAAAAAAGTTTAATCACAAGATACCTAAGTTAGAGACATCTAAGAGGTTTTACCGTAAGACTACTTTGGATTGAAAACCAAGTCCGCATAAGAAACATCACCCTCATATGGGCCCATCTCTCCTCAATAGCAAGCATCCAATCTCAGGATCATCTGAGGTTGTAATATTCTCGATTTTTTCTGACAAACTAGAACCCTTCAACATTTTATCCAATTTGTGGTCCTGTCTGACACAAGTGCCCCTACATGATAACAACATAATTTTGCCGAATCATTTCATCCCCCTTGTCAAGGCAAGCAAGATTGCTCTCACTGCATCCCTAAATGTGCATACCCTACAAAAAAATATGTATGCTAAATTAAGAGCCCAACCTACAAATATTAAGTAACAATTAACAAAGTCAAGAAAGATAACTCACTTGTCTGGTCACTGTATATAATTAAGAGACATAGGTCTGAGTGCTGGCTGGCTCCTAAGGAGGACTCTGTGGCTGGGTCAGATCACTACTAATAAAACACTCTAGATAAATCGACCTCATGCCATTAGCCTTGTACCGTTGCATGTACTCACGAGACCACCAGTAATTGTCATGCAACACATCTGTGGCAACCAAACATGATCTCAGTCAGTGATGCTCCCCCTGCTCGACATAATCACTATAATGCATACCTCATTTGATATCATAAGGCATGTCGGTATGATCTAATCTATCTAACTCTGCCTAAAGATCCCAAGACAACGAAGCATGTGGAGGAAAAATCTAACGATGACCGTACTGTCTTAAGACTCTATCCGGATAGTGATATGAGACTATCCTAAAATGAACCAGAGGTGCTCTAACACGTCATACATAATGGCAAGATACTCAACCACTCAGTGTAGGATTGTCACAACCTCGCGCTCTTTCACACTATTCAAAACATCTCATGGATGGCTAGTACCGGTATTATGAGGTTTGTCACCCCATAATTTATTACATGTTCACTTCTTCCCATAAACTTGACATGACTCCAAATTCGGAACATCCCAGGCGGTAAAAGTGTCTTGTTTATCATGAGTAGGCCGAATTGCTCGAAAGAGGGTTCAAGCCCACAATTGTATAACTTTAATGGACCCCAGACACTACGAGAATGCACTCGAGCAGCAACCGATAATGCACGATATAAATTGGTCAAAACGACACCCCCAATTATAAATATGTGGATAACTCAAATTCTCCAAAAATTAGAGATACATGACCGGTACACTACCTCCATTAGAGCTTGGAAATATGACAGAACCGAACAAGTCAATAATATAAGCCCAAGTGTGGTGGTCTACCTGATGTGGAGCATATGCCGACATCTTAGCAAACTCTTATCACAACCACTTCAAACTCAAACTAGACTTGGAAGGTACCAGCATCTGATCCCCTTCTAACATCTCCATGCCTTATCCTTGGCTTCTCTGTCTAAATAATGATGTACCAAAGAAGACCAATTATAATTAGGAATTCCAATAACAGTTGTACCTTGTATGAGCAGCCCTCGAATAACTAGCATCATGTAGCACGATGGTCATCTCTCTGGTGGCATGTGGAATGTATGTCTCAGGCCTCCATCACTCTACCAGTGTTGTAATCAATCCCTTATCCCTCATCTCATGTCCCACCTAAGAAATATGGTACATTCCTAATCTCTTTAATGTCGGATCACAACTCTCGTGATATGATATGGTACGATATTGTCATGACAAATGCACTTCAAATCATCATTCTTTTATAATATTTATGTAAGTTCTAATTTGGTGCAATTCAATTTAGGATAAGAGTCAACGTAATTAGATCCCTAAGTTACAACTAAATTGCAAATAATTCAAAACAATTCAAAATCATCCATGCTAAATATTGGAAATAAAATAAAAGAGCGGAAGCGACTTGCTGTCCATCTCTTGTCATGTCTTCTGAAGATCTCTTGAGAAGTCGGAGGAGATGTCGGTGGCTTGAGAGGTTTGCTGACGGATCCTTCCAAGCATTTACATGTTATTCCTTTCTCCAAGAAAACAAAGGATTCGAGGAGTATAATCTCTTAATGGAGTAAAGTATTAGTAAGCTAAGCACAACACATGTGCCCTAAACATTTCATGTTATCCCTAATGCTTGGAGACCCAGCACTATTTATACATGTGTTAACATATCTTGGAAAGATACAAAATTAATTATCAAATATTCATTGCATATGTGGATTTATATTCTCTCCAATTATATTCCAAATCCTATTATTTACTTCTGTAAAAAATTCCACGAAACTTGGTATAAAATCTAAAATATCCAATCAGAAAGATATCGACAAATCCAAGCAGTCAAAACCTACCTTGGAATAGGTTTTTACGGTCGCGATGGATCTTATTGCGGCCGCAATTGACTTGGCTTCTAGATTTGACAGGAATTCTGCAAAATATCTTGCGGCCGCCATGGAGGATTATTGCGACCGTAATCAATCTTCTGAAAAATCAGAAGATTAACCGCCACATCTCTTATATCCATTGCGGCTGCAAAGGTTCTTATTGAGGCCGCAATAAACTTGACTTTGGTTGTTTTGCTTGGGCTTTGATCCAACTTGAGTTGGAATTAGTCCAAATAATATTTTTGACTTTACATTAACACCAATATATAGTTAATTAATCATAATTAGTCCATCAAAAATTACAATTACTTTACATTAATTCTATATGTATTCGTGCCAAAAATCTTAGTAAAATATATATAATGCCATTGTATATCAATTATTATTATTATATGACATATCCATATATTACTCCTCATAATATTAGGTGATAGTATACCACATGTAGTAATCATATAACACATAGTCCAAACTTTATTTATCAGAATGGACGTCTCAATTCTAACAATTTAACAATGAACATGTTAGTAAAGAATTTTTTAATAAATATTTATTGTTTCACACAAGATTTTTAACTAAAAATTTATTTAAAAACATACGAAGCCTTTCTCGATCATGAAAATTGTGTTGGGCGAGAGGCATTTGCAACAATGGCGTGAAGGACCGGTGATCGAAAGGAGAGAATCGCGCGAAGGCTGAGAAGTACTAGGATGAGAAGTACTAGGCCGATAAGTACTAGGTTCAGAAGTACTAGGCTGATAAGTGTTAGGGCGCGAAGAAGTACTTCGTTGAAGTCTCGCTATTTAAGCAAATTTGCATTTAAATTCATAAATAACAATTTAAAAAATATATGCATAAAATTATCTAACTTATTTAACAATCACAATAGAACTATTACTCTAACTAATTTTGGTCAACTTTGATTTAAAAAAATTGAACAACAAATTAGAAATAATAACATATTCACATATTCACAAATTATAAACTAATTGTTTAACTATCAAATATATAAATTAAATAATTTACGTGAGTAATTAAGTACTTCATATAAAATAACAACAAAATATTCATATAAAATAACAATACAATATTCATAAAATTCTAACTAATTTAACCATTTACCATTAATTTATCTAAAAAAAATGCAACATTTATCTAAAATAACAATCATAACAATACAATATTCATGAATTACAAACTAATTTTTAACTAACATATGTGATCAATTATATATCTCAAATAAATAACCAATTAAACTAATTATTTAAAACTAATTTTCCTACAAACAACAATACAACAATTGTTGAGATTTAGTAAAAACAATCAACCAATAATACATATTAATTTATGTACTAAATTAACAAATTATTTTAACTTTTTAAACTAACTAACTAATTCAACAATTTACAATTAATTTAAATATAATAAAAATCATAAAAAATGTATACAAAATCTTCAAACACAGACTAACTAATTTATCAATTACCTAACACTTAAACTAATCTAACAATTGTCTACAACAATTACAAAAAACCCAAACAAATTAATCTAAGAAATACCAAATGCATAAATAATTAAAATTTCTAATACTAGTTAAAAAAAATATCTACTACAATTTTTTCTATATTAATTTGTTAATTAATATTACTACATTATTAAGTAAAAAGAAAGAAAGAAAATATACCATAACCAATAGCCAACAAAGAGAAGACAAGAGGGGAGAAAAACAAAGGTCAAAGAGAGGCAACAACATTCCGGTGCAAGGCATCAACGTTTTTTTTTCCTTGGCACCATTGAGAAAGAAGAAGAGGAGAAGACAAAAAGAGGAGAAGAAGAGAAGAGAAGAGAAGAGGAGAAGAGGCGGTTAGAGCTCGGGATAAAAGCATTTATTTCGGAGTCACATATTTCAAAATAAATTTCGTTATCATAGTTTTCAGAATTAATTACGTCAGGTCACTACTACAGAAAGAGGCTTTAACAGCCCCTTTTTTAAATCGGCTATAACTTTAACACCGAACTTTAATCAAATTTGGGTGTTAAAGGGGTCTTTTACACCGGACTATTGTAACTGGCCGGTGTTAAAGGGGTCTTTTACACCAGACTATTGTACTTGCCGGTGTTAAAGGGGTCTTTTACACCGGACCATTGTACTGACCGGTGTTAAAGGGATCTTTTACATAGGACCATTTGTACACTCCGGTTCTAAAAGATATCCCAAGGATCGTCATATTGTTTCTAATCCACAATGTCCATTCTAGAATGATCCGACGCTCAAAAATCACTCAGAAAAAACCCACGGATCACATCTTTGATTCTCTATATAATTCATCTAGTTCTCTCATTTCTCACCTCTTTGATGCACATTTCTCATTTCTCATCTGATCTCTTCTCTAAGCAAACAGTATTTAGTAGCTACTTGAAAAAAATTCGTTTGCCTTTTGATTTACTTTTTTTTCTCATCTGAAAAGTTCTATTTCTTAGAAATTTTGGAACATGAATCAAAAGAAATAAAAACCCCTCGAATCAAGAGAACTTTAGATTCTAAAATATATATTTAGAATTTGAATCTTAAATATACATGTAGAATTAATTTTGAATTTGAAATTTAAATAAACAACATTAGGC